>JACEFZ010002611.1:0-35000 GCA_014155875.1 Cepaea nemoralis
AGGAAACCTCTAAAAGAATAAAACTAAAAAAAGACGGGGACAAATCATAAATAACAGAGGTTTGGGCTTATCTAATAGTTCAGCAGAAGATCTGCCGCAATGTTTCTCTGGCATGCTCTGTCTCACGTTATGAAGATGCAGCCCAACGTCTCCATTGTGTATATCTGCAGTTATCTTGCCATGTAAACTGTTGGCTACTTCTTGCACTGTGTCGTGCATCGTTATCTTGCCATGTAAACTGCTGTCTGCTCTCAGTATGTCTTTATTTTCATTGTTAAAATTAGCTACCGCCCTCCATGACCAAAGGCTTGCGAACACGGTTCGTAAGCCGCTTACCAGGCGTTCGAAACTCAGCTGCGACAGATTTGTGCAGTAGACAAATACTGTCTTCACCAATAAGGCTCGGGGTCAATTTGTTGTCATAAAATCCAACTAGTTACTTTTCAAATAACTGTATACATTTCTCACCAAGAAAAGCTGGTAAGAGATTCCAAATGTTGCTGTATGTAGCCGGGGCGCAGTGTTGGGGTGAGCGCCCAACATTGCTTAAATACCCCAATGGCTCGTGAATACATAACCTATGCAGCTAAAGTCCAACTCCTGGCCTTCACGTGGCGGAACTGTTTTTACTATCAGGAGAAGGGGCGACGGCGAGTTTCTGGCGCCGGAAAATAACCAGTGTGGTCTAGATGTGTATACACATACATGCACGTGCAGACACGTGTGTGTGTGTGTACACACCTAAACTCGAGTGAGACCACAGTCTGCTCTAGCAAAGGAAAGATGCTGAAGACGGAGGCAACCAGCCAGGAGGCGCACCACAGAAATCAGGAGGCCACTCAATTACGCAAAATGGAATATGTCGACTACTGCTAAATGTTATGGTGCTCGCCCTGCTTTGGACCCCCAGGCAAATGCAGTGCCGGGCCCTATGTCTCGAAAGGGTACAACCCCAACTACTGGAGGCCCTTCTCAGATGTCCTGTGGAGCCAGAGGACATAAGAATAGAACGGCTGGCCATACTAAACAAGGACTTAAAATAATGCACGTTTCATGCGGAGGGAGACAGCAACAAAAAAAAATAGAATTAGAAAACATCCTGGACCAAGAAAAAGTAAGCATATGTTGCTTGCAAGAAACTCACCTCAACGAAAGTATAGCCTTCAAAATCAGAGGCTACCAGTGTTACCGATCTGATCGAAAGGACAGGCGAAAAGGTGGGGATACTTACCCTTGTAAACAAAATAACATCACTGCTTCCCAAATCGAAGTATACATGGAAGGGGCTGAGTATCAGACACTTAAACTTAAGACAGGCTATACAGACCTACATCTGATCAATTACTACTGTCCAAGTGACCGCCCACAGGCACTGGACACACTACCATTAACAGAAAAAATGATTGTGTGTGGCGATTTAAACAGCCACTCGCAGAGCTGGGGCTATGATCACATGGACCAGAGAGGAGAGAGACTGGAAGACTGACAGGATGAGAATAGATTCATCTTGGTTAACAAGCCGTCCGACCCACATACTTTTCTACTCGAGATCATGGCACACTACAACTACACCTGACCTGGCTTTTCATTCACCAGACCTGGAGTGGAACATTACACGAATTGTTGGGAAACAACTTGGTGGCAGTGACCATCGGCCAGTCTTTCTAACTGTAGAAAATGAGCTTGTAAGTGAAAGCAGCACCCTCTCGAGGTGGAACTACAAGAAAGCAGACTGGGCAATGTACAAGAATCGCACCAGCATACTGGTTAGAAACCTGAACACTGAGAAAGACATAAATAAAGTAGTTGAAGAGTTTGAGAAATGCATACTACAGGCAGCGCGAGAAACAGTACCAAGAGGAGCCCGTAAACAATATAAACCCTACTGGAGTAGTGAACTGGAACAGTTGCATAATGATGTGGAAGTGTGTAGAAAGCAAGCAGAGGCCACACCCAGCCAAGAGCACCACAATAAATTCCAGCACGCAAAAGCCAAATTTCAAAGGGCCAAGCTGCAGGCTAGACGGAAAAGCTGGCAGGAAAAAAACAGAGTCTCTGAACTTTGAAAGAGACACAAGGAAATTGTGGAAGCTAATAAAACAACTTAACGATGAGGGCACAGGGAGAAACTCAAAAATTGCACTACATAAAGATGGAAACATCTTAACAAGAAAGCAAGCAGCTGACCATTTTGCGGACTCATTCGCACAAGATAACAATATCAAAATTAGTCCAGAGAAACAACAAGAGATTCGAGAAAAACGGCAACATTCAAGGCAGAAGGAAATAGTACATGAGGTTCTGGAGGTGCCACATGGCGGCACGCGCCACCAAATATAAAGAAGAAGAAAAATTCCCAGACAGTCACAAAACTGGACGACAAATATGAGAAACCAAGGGAATGTAAACAACGTCATAGAACGGCAACAGGAGACGTTGTGAATTCGTGGATTCGAAAGGATGTGTTTCTAAAGGCTGTGTGTGAAGGTGACACCTGGAGGCGGTGATTTCGTGATGAGGCAGCTGGAAGTCCGGAGAGGAATTTGCTGAGGACAACACAACGGTAGAAAGACCGGGTGTGGATACCTAGACTCTTTATTTAAGCGTTTGAACTGAGGATTGGATAATTAGGCCTCAAGGGCAACGGGCTGGACTGGGAGCTCGTAGGTAGATGTTACTTAAGTGAGCGCTGATCCTGCATATGGGGATCAGCTCACGTTTCTACAAGAGTTATTTCCTTTGTCCTGCGGCGGAATAAACGTACGTCTGAAAATCGTTTGCTCGACTTGAGTCTGCCATATGATCATGATCCTGTTCACGTAAGATAGAGCATGTTTTGTTGTTCTGATCTGTTCTTGACGAGTTCGATTTGAAATGCTTTGAGTGTCCGGTCCCGTTGGATTTAGAGGACAGGCACTTTGCGACACGAGGCACCCATCACAATCAGCGAACTGGAGCTAGCCATATCAAAACTGAAAATGAGAAAGTCACCAGGAGCTGATGGTATCTCCAATGAAATGATCAGGAACCTAGGAACAGAAGCCAAAGCAAAGCTGTTGCAGATCTTCAATAACAGTTGGACCTTTGACAGTGTTCCACAAGCCTGGAGAGAAGCAATCATGATACCCCTCCTAAAATCAGGGAAAGATAGTTCCATTGCCTCTAGCTACAGACCAATTAGCCTCACCAGCTGTCTCTGCAAAACACTGGAGCGCATCATCAATCACAGACTGCAGTGGTACATTGAAAGTAAAAACATCCTTGTGCCACAGCAGGCTGGCTTTAGGCAGTGCTACTCTACGGAAGATCAGACAACCTACCTCTCTCAAGAAATTGAGGATGCATTCCAAGAGAAGAAGCTGGTGCTTGCGGCATGGATAGATTTGAAGAAAGCCTTTGACAAAGTCTGGAAAGAAGGTCTGATGAAGAAACTGAGAAACTGCAAAGTCAATGGAAGAATGTACAAATGGGTGAAAGCATACTTGCACAACAGAAGAGCCCGAGTACAGATAGACGGACTCAAGAGCAAGAAAGTACTACTGCGTCACGGTGTTCCCCAGGGCGGAGTCTTGTCCCCCACACTTTTTCTAATCTTCATCAATGATCTCGTTGCTAATCTACCGCATGGAATTAAAGCGGCAATGTACGCCGATGACCTGGTTCTATGGAGCACAAATGAACATGCATCAGTGGCCACCAGATTGCTACAAAGAGCTGTAGATACATTTGTTGCATGGGCAAATAGATGGTGTGTCAGCATAAACACTGACAAGTGCAGCACCACCCTATTTACCCTCTCTCCAAAACAAAAGGCAGGGACCATCCAGATAAATGGAACACCCCTAAGAGAAGATAAAGAACCAACATACCTTGGAGTAACATTTGATGGCAGGCTGACATGGAGAAAGCACATCAACAAAGCAGTAGCAAAAGCCAGAAGGAAAATAGCCATCCTGAGAAAGCTAAGTGGAACCACATGGGGAGCCAGTGGGAAAATACTTAGCAAAGTTTATCAACAGAGCATACGACCACACCTGGAATACGGGTCAACTGCGTGGTGTTCGGCATCAAAAACCACACTACAAGAGCTGGACAAAGTGCAAAATCAAGCACTTAGAGTCACCACAGGAGGGATGAGATCAACCCCTATAGTGGAAATGGAGAAGATGGGGAGGACACAAGCACTGAGTGAGCGCAGAGATACGAAAACGCTAATACAAGCAGAAAAGTTCCTCAGCTTGCCAGGCCACCCTATGAAGAACAGATTTGAAAACCTAGCTATGGGGCGGTTGAAAAGAAGTAGTTTTATCCACCAGGCCAAACGACTCTGCAGAGAAACCACCGATCTGCCCACAGTTGGTATCCCCCTAACAACTATTCCAGAGCGAACTCCATGGAAAGATGAGCATAGACTATCATTACAAATCCAGACAAAAGTGAGAGGAATATTTGACAAGGAAGAACAGAACAGTGTGCAGCGCAGAACAGCCACTCTCAGCTTCCTTGATGAAGAATACCCACAGGACCTCTGGATCCGAGTCTACACAGATGGGTCAGCACAAAATGCTGTTCGAAATGGAGGAGCGGGAGTGTACATAGAATACCCAAATAATACTAGGGACACAGCTAGAGTACCGACAGGAAAGTACTGCCATAACTACGATGCTGAAATTGAGGCAATCAAGATAGCAACAGAGAAATTACTAAATACCAGCAATGGTACACAACCTGTGGTGCTATTGACAGATGCAAAATCAGTACTCGAGGCGCTCCTGTCTGGGAAATTGCCAGTACTAAGGACACTACTTTCTGAACTTAGCAGTCAGCATAAGGTCACCATACAGTGGATACCATCCCACTGTGGAGTACCCGGAAACGACAGAGCTGATCAATTGGCTAAGGAAGGAGCCAAAGAAGAACAGCCTGATGTGCCCGTTACATACACCAAAAGAAAAGAATGATCAAATCAGTCAGAAAGCCACCAAAACCTGCTCAAGATGACTACCACGTTATGGACAGACCAGAACAAGTCATTATTCTGCGCCTCAGAACAGGGCACAATAGATTACGCAACCACATGTATACAAAATTCAAGATTGGTGAAACAGCCATGTGCACATGTGGATTGGCGTCACAGACAGCAGAGCACATACTCCCAGACTGCCCAAAATATAACATATCTAGGCAAACCTTCTGGCCTAGAGAGACGACAGTGGAAGATAAACTCTATGGACCGCTGTGTGAACTGAAAAAGACAGTTCAATTCATACAAGAGACAGCATTGCAGTTATAGACATATTTCAAGCGAACGAAAGAAGAAAAAGCTGGTAAGAAATAGAATCATTCTTGTAAATCTTAATATGTTTTTATCTAGTATTTGTCGAAACATACATGTTTTAGATCACTGCGGCAGTATCAACCCTAAAGTATATTTTCAGTTTGTACGCCTGAACACTCGCTTTGCTAACTGTAGCTTTATTTGCATATTAATACTCTAGCATGAACATGACCTAGGATGTTCTTCTCTGTGACATTTTGAAATGGAACACCTAAACTACAGATTGAGAATTAAACTACAAGTTGGAACAGTCGAGAAAGCACATTCCTACATGCCTATATTATTGTAAAACAGCGACCGGAGATTTATTAATTGGAAGAATAGTTTACACCCAAAAGAAATACCCAAGTCACATTCAAACAAAGGAACGTAAACAACAGTTAGACAAAACTGGGAGCTACGGCTAGCAAGGTTAAAGAAGAAGACGAACAAGGATGACCCCATAAATATGAACTATTGTTAGCAGCCCTTAACTCTTAGCCAAGGACACAAGGACGTTCACTGTAGTTTAATGTACTAGAACTTTGCCTGGTGTTCTAGAGTTTTTCCGAGAAAGAACATTTGAAACAGTTACAGTTGTTAAATAATTAAGAATAAATATATCTTGTGTATAATATTTGTTATGTAACATTGTGATACCTATGGAGCATACCCCACCCCTGTTTCTACATTACAAGGTTCTAATCTTTCGCCTACTGTGTTATTTAATTTCATCAAAGTTACATGTGCATTATTGTGTTCAAATATAGAGTGATAGTGTTATTTTATTTGACAACAAAATCCAGAGAGCAGATGGCAGGGATAAAACTCGCTTTCAGACTAACCAGAGTTCTAACCAGAGTGAGCATTCTCCTCTTCCGAGGGCAGAAAATTCCCCGTGGTCTCTTGGCCTTCTACTGGAAAACATGTCTTTATACCTTAGTGGAATCTTACCATATGTGTCTGTTCCATTACTAGGGAATCTTACGAGCTATTTCTGGTTTTCATTTAGTAGTCGGCAACTACAAATTGGAGAAAGCTATCTCTCATTTACCGATCTCTCTGGTCTAGAGGTTACACGACTTTCTCCGTAATCTCGTATACTCTCGTAAGTAACGTGACGTTGCGCGAGAATTGGTAGCGGTTCTCTCCGCGTCTGATAACTTTGGGATATTTGAGCCGGTCGCTCAGAAAGCAATGGCAAACTACTGAGCGTAATCTTGCCAAGAAATCAACAATCAGGCGAAAGATGCTGATGTTGACAGCGATGTCCTGTAAAGGATATGCGAAAAAAATCTCTCATTTCTATTTTACATAGCACATTCTCCAGGACACTGTATTATAGTTTTGAGACGATAAAATACATAGAGCCCGTGGAGGAAACATAACCAACCTAAGCATTACCTCAAACAGCGCATATGTCACCAAAAACGTATGTAAAGGACCTTTTTTTATTGCTCGAGGCGCAATTGAGTATATGGTGCTAGCCCTATATTTGTATAGACCAATAGGCTGTCGATGGGTAATGTAGTCAACATAAAGACCGCCGCCTTTATTTTCCAATACATTTCCTGGCACCCATTTAAGACTGATGCGATCTGGAATACCATGTCAATTTTTTTTGTTTTTAAATCCACCTTGACGGAGATTTTAACGCATGGTCACAGGGTCGGCAGGCAAACATACTAGCCACGCCGCCACCAGAGCTCCCCAATCTGTATGTAGCGTGTTGATCATGCCCGTGTAACAACTTAAGATGCTTCCACACAGGTGTGACGTTCCAGTTCCGGTCTGGCACACCCCACTGGTTTCTGAGCTTGAAGAGGGGTAGGGGAGCTCTGCAACACAGATAATGTGTAGATAACACTTTGGAACAGATAGGGTGAAACGTCTTTACAACAGATAGGGTGAAACGTCTTTACAACAGATAGGGTGAAACGTCTTTACAACAGATAGGGTGAAACGTCTTTACAACAGATAGGGTGAAACGTCTTTACAGCAATCTGACTCCGATAGACCCGGGCCTTTTCTGTGGCTCATGTGACAGATTAGCTCGAAAATGGACGGTAAGTCGGCGGCGCAGTCTTCCTGATCCCTACATTGCTGCCCAGCTCTGACGAAGCAAATCGGCATCGGTCCGGCTCTGCCCCCTCTGTTCGCCAGCACCCTGTCTTCATCCACCACAGCTGACAGCTCAATGAGCACTTTATTGTGGTGCCACGTGAATCGGCCTTGACAAAGGGCTACTGTGTGTGCAGACAGCAGGTACTCCGATGTCTGGACTTTCTATTGACAGAGGGGATAGGGCGGGTCGGTGGCTTTGCCCTACATGACCAGGTTGACAGCTGATGGCAGGACAATGTAGTTGACAGGACGACGAAATACCTCAAAACTATATGACGTGGCTATCGTTAGGTATGAGGCGTTTTATATAACCTCTCACCCTGCTGCCTTGCAGGGTCTGTCTTTAAGACAAAGGCTAGTGAAGTCAACCGGTCTCTGTGGCTGAGGGCTTGCGAACGCGGTTTATGAGCCCGTATATCCGGGTTCGAAACACAGCGGTGCTGGTTTTTTTTTTGAAAATAGGTATAAGAGCCGGTCGTTCAGAAAGCAATGGCAAACTACTGAACGTAAAATTTTCCCAGGAATCACGAACAGCGAAAATGCTGGGGTTTACTGCTACGTCCTGTGAAGGACATGCAACTTAATTAATTTAGTGAAGTCAACCATGCACAAACCGGTGGAACACAAGGGAAAACCACCGCTGTATTTTCCGAAGACAATCATGCCTCTCAGCAAAATTACAATACTCCATTTCCTGAAATCGTCGGCTGAACATGAAAGTAGTCCACTTGGGTGAGTAACTGACAGTTATGCTGAAACGATCTTGATTGACAGGAACACTGCAGCTCGACAGTACCTCACGTCGTCTGGTCAATGCAATACGTTTGTAAATATAAGTAATAAAGCCCAGAAGTTTTCCTTGGGACATGTGCACTTCAATTGGGAATGGCGACTGAACTACTCTTATCGGTTAACAACAATCCGTTTATTAGAACAGGATATACGTAGCTAAGTGACCTCGAGGTAGGTGTCATAAGGTCATGCGGTAGGTCGTCATCATTAATCTATTTTGCTGCGGCGTCTGCTGCTGCTGATGCTGCGGTTAGTGTTTTAAACTGCCACAAGAGTGAATTATTCGCTATTTATAAATGGTGAATTTGAGAATATGTTGCCATGTGCTTATATTAAGATAGTCGCAAAATATACCCATTCTTAGAATGTGTATTTATTTAAATATGTAAACATTTTATACCTATAATTTGTTTCAGGTATAGATCCGAATCTCAACTTTCTGGAGAAGTTGTTTTTGACAGTCTCGCACTTTTCCTTAAATGTGGCTTTGACTTCCCTTCTTGCCTTCCTCTCCAGGATCCTCTTCCAGGATCCATTATGATGTCTTTGTTAACAACATTCCTGTCAAAGTTCATGTCTACGGAGTGTCTAGTGTGGTCGTAGTTGTAAACATTTACAAAAAAGGACCCTGGATCTCTGCTTTTCCTCTTCTTGCCAATGTTTCGTGTGACTTGTCAGGACATCTAATAGGCTTACAATGGCTTAAAGGCAAGCGTATCAACTTCATTGCACCGGGTTCCATCGCATATTGTCGGGTCTATTTCCGCAGAGAGGCCTGCTGAAAGAACCGTCTTGAGCGCGAAATCCGTTGCTCTAGCGACGACCCTTAGCGGGTCTCCGAAAAGGTGCACTCGTGAACCGAATGACTTAGTTCAAAAACGAATCTACGACCTTGGAAACGGGAGACAAACGGCTTGACCACTCTGCCACGGAGATATCTATGGATATCTAACAATGCCAGCTGCCAGGGCATGGCTGCAAGGCCTACCTTGTTTCCGTCATCATAGTTGAGTTGAGTTGAGTTAAGAACCGACATCACTGCACTCAGGACATTCCCATACGTGCTCCGTCCCCTCGTTCAACAGCCAGCGAAGAGTCACACTACTAATTGTTCCCATCGCTATCTGATTAAAAGTTCTCCTGATCTTCCCTCTCAGTTTTGAGATTCTTCCAGAACCCCTGCCGATCCCCCGCAATCTCATTCTTTCCACATATGGGTTCTCAATCTGTTCCTCCGCCTTCTCCACCTGGTCCCACAAGCGCACGACCACCTCCCCCTTGTCCATAGGCAAAATTCCACCAAGATGCATTCCCTGCTAGCCTATCAGCCTGTTCATTCCCCCGCACACCCGCATGGCGATGGCAAAATATCTATACAATTCTCACAATCTGTGATCTCTGAAGCGACGAGAGCCATTCCACACGAAACATTCCTTTTTCCACCTTGCTAAGCATACTCTTTGAATCCGTAATGAACACAACGTGTGTTGCAGTAGTCTCCTCTAGCCACCGGAATGCCACTGTTACTGCCTCCACCTCCATTCTCATGCTGGAGGTCGTAGTCTCATATGCCAGACTCTCCTTTTTCAAGACTCGTCCATTAGCCTTTGCAATAAAGCCCCAGCCACTACGTCTGTTTCTCACCACTGACCCATCGGTGTAGATGACTATGTCACCTTGATGTGTGTTGCTCTGGATCAGCTGTTGCACTTCAAACTCAGTGCGGCCCGCTGCCCATTCTCTGCACTCACGACCCAGTGTTATTATTACATTGTGCAAGTCCATCATCATAATTCTGCACAATAACAGCTGTCCTATATTTAAATCTCTCTCTCTCTCTCTCTCTCTCTCTCTCTCTCTCTCTCTCTCTCTCTCTCTCTCTCTCTCTCTCTCTCTCTCTCTCTCTCTCTCTCTCTCTCCGTCTCACACACACAAACTCCCCGCCCCCTTTTTCTCTCCATCATAAGAACAACTGTTTTCAGCTTCCAGAAACTTCCCCATGGAAGTGTCCCTTCTTTCCTTCGGTTGGTGCTCCATGGTGTCTAACCTCAGACTAGAAAATCTATTTTCTGGATGAAACTTGCTGTTCGATATGGATTCTCCTCTTCATCATCGTGCATCTTGCAATGCGTGTCTCTAGAAGCCTTCATATCTCTTCGTAAATCTCAGTCATTGGTGTTCTGGATCAATCAATTCTATTGATGATATTTCACCACGCCGTTACCTTTCGGAGGGGTTACGAGTGCAATTCGTAATCTCACAAAACCACGTTCGAAACACAGTTTCGGGCGATTTGACAGCGGACCGCGTTACATTGGTTCCCATAAAAAGGTATGAGTGACTGTCAGTCAGAAAGCAATAGCAAACTACTGAATGTAAACTTGTCAAGAAATCACAAATAGAAAAAAAAACACTGGGGTTGACTGCGACTTCCTGTAAAGGATATACAATTAACTGTTAACATTACCTTACTCCATCAAGCATCATTTCTCACGGCCTTCATCTTCTTCTGCTACTGTTTATCTTTCCAGTTTTCACAATGTATGCCGATGCCTCTCTTCCCATTATACGACAAACGAACAGTCTGTCTTTGTCTTAAAGTTACATATAATGTTCTACTGTTATGTTACAGACAGATATAGCTCTTTGGTTACATAAGGTATTCTTGTTTTGGTTATGTAATGGAAAAAGAGGCACCGAGGAACATCAGACGACTGGAATGGCCATAGATATAAGAGTCAGAGACATACCGAGAGAAACGATTCAGGATTGTCTAATGCAATGACATGGGGGAGTATCATCAATAAAATTGATGCTCCTGCTTTGTCAAAATGTTAAAATTAACAGTTCTTCTGCAGCGTGGGGTGCATGTTGTTTATCTATTACCGCCACGGGGAGTGGCTGTAACTATTGGAATCTTACAACATGCAAAATGATTACTCCGTGGCACGTTTCATCACACGGGAGACCATGGTCGATGATCTAAGTGTTATCCAGACTAGCGAGAGTCTATTCTCGGGGTGTCAGCAAGGAGGCGTTGATCAATGTTGTAGTTATGTGCCCTGGCGCTTTAGTGTACCTGCATCGGTAGGGAAAAATAGATGCTCACCTGAATTTATTGAAGCTCACCTTGAAATTATTGGAACTCACCTTGAACTTATTGGAGCAGACACGCCGTACCACATAGCTCCTTAACTGATTCAGCGCTGAAGGATAATATATCGCCAAATGTGACACCCCCCCCCCCCCCCCATTTGAATAGAAGGACGATATATAATAGGGTCATCGTGTTATTTGTTTTGTTTCTTGCATTAAAAACAACAACAACTCATTTACTGCCTATATAGTATCTTGCGGTGTATGGCAGGGGGGTATTGAGCCTGAGGAAGTAAGGCCGCCGGGCTAGTGCAATCGCCGCGAACTGTGCGGTTAGAGTCGTCTTTTTGTCCCCGACAGACAAAAATCCACATCTTACCGAGGATTCCAACTAGGGTCTCCCGAAGGAGACTCCGGCATTCTAGCCACTCGGCCAGTCGCTCCTCTTTGTTTCTTGGTATCTTCCGCAATTTCAATGCTCAGTTATTAGAAATGTTCATTATAATACTTGTTCATTAGACTGTGTACCATTTTTGGTCCAAATCTTCTTGTTCGTTTGGCATTGAATCAGTTAAAGTAGTAAATTAGTTTCAATGAAAGTAACATAAACAAATGCATACGTGTTGATTGGCACTCAGTGTACTTCCTTGAGCGGCACATAATACTTGTGAATGTGGTTATGTTCTGACTGAGTGGCCAGAATCGTTCCATAACATTAGATATTTCAGTGACGTGTTTATAAACACTTTTGAATATATTTGTTATAGACGGGTTCTAAGAATATCTTAGATACAGAAAAGAACAATTGCATCCATACGACAAGATCTGAATATTGAAGAAAGTTGGCTACTAAAGACGATAAAAACAAAAAACAAAAAAATGAAATAATTTGGTACCATGGAACGCCATGAAAGTTTAGAGAGAATAATAAAGGAGGAGTATGCCCGGAATGAGTGAAAGAGGAAGACCAAAGAGAAGATGGGTGCAGGATGTGGCAGATGATCTCCAGATGGGTGTATCGAACGCGGATCAGCTTGCTTATGACCGAGAAATTTTCCGGAGGGTTGTTATGGTAGCGAGGTTCTGCAAAGAATATGCTACTGATTGAATGAATGAATGAAAGTAGCACAAAGGTAGTAGTTTAGTCTTATACTTTTCTCTTTGTTAAATTGTTTGATATTAAAGCGCATTTTTGTTCCATCAACATCTGTTGTTTTGTTCTATAAAGTAAATCAAGTGTTGTAGGATACTGTGGTTTCCACTTCAGGTGTCCATTGCAGCGTCCTTGGCTCTGTATAGACTTCAGCATCTCTTCAATGTGAGAGTGCTCTCATGAGTGTCCCATCTGATTGGGGAAAATGATATCGCCTTGAACCTCGTCTGCTGTTCCATCCACCAGGGATTGAAACCTAACCTTCAGCTGGAGTGACAGTGGCCACCGCGTGTTGGTGAGGTAGACTTTGGTATGAGAGATCTGATTCTTTGCTTGTGAATGTTATTTTCTTTTCGTGTCCGAGGATTCAGGTCCAGTATGGTGGACAGGCGGGGAATGCGGTAAGGCCATGAGGTGTTTTTTGCTTCTGGCCACGGGTTGCTTTCTCAGTTTTCTAATTTTAGGACTTGCGGTACATGGTTCTGTCGCCCGCTACAGAGCTGAGTGCTTAGTCCGACAATCTGAACAGTGGATTTATTGTGGAATGCTTTTCCATCTGTCCGCGCTGGTTTGTGTTGTGAACTGCGTGTTCAGAAAAACGGAGAGTTGCCGGTCGCTGAACTAGTTGGTTTACCATGTGCAGTAATGCCCTGTGCAGCTGCAGGTTTTTCTAGTGATTGCAGCTTCCTTTTACGATCAACTGTAATTCTAGTAGCGGACTGTTGTGTTGGCATTCTGGCGGAGATCTTATGCATGCGTGTGTGCTGTCGGTTTTTTTTTTTTCTGGACTGCTTTCTGTTCCACTTTTCACACGGGGCAGTGAGAAGAATTTTGTGTGGTATTCGCTGGCACTGGAACAGAGCATTATAGGGTGACCCGTTGCCGTGGAGTTGGAACCGCGAATAACGACTGTTATCTTCGTGTCCCATTAAACTAGCGATGACAAAAAGTTGTTCTCAAAACTTAAAGTTATCTCAGTAAAATACGCTAATGATGTGATGACTTAGTATAGAGCACATTTTCTAGTTAGCGGCCGAGGTTCGGTTCCTCGTTGTGGAATAACTGGAGACAGGTCAGAGATCGACGGTCTCAATTGTGTGCAGCGTACAGAGATGTTTTCTTTTTCCTCCAGGAAACAAAAAGTCGATGAACCAGCAAGCCATAATATCTCCACCTTGTGTATGATATCCCATCAGTTGGTAGCCCTGGAGCCGTATATGCCTTGGAGATCTCTTGTTACTGCTTAACAATCAACCATCGGAGTGGTTTAGAGATAGGGCGAATAACTCTACAGCTGTCTAAAGGAAATTCAGTGTGTGCGTGTCATACATATAAGGACATCAAATCAGGTTAAACTCCCGCCTCATCTCCGGAGCTATGGATAAGATGATTTTCCTTCTCGAAAAGCGGATGAAGAATCGCAGGTCATGTTGCATGTTACTAAACCTTTGACACTTTTAAATAATAAAGAGTAGGCAGTATACACCTCCGTAGTGGCAACATGTCCAAACTAGAAATATCAGCTTTAACAGAAAACTTAAAAGTTGTGTTGATTCTTGAATACATACAATAGAATCCTCGCCTGTAATACATAGTTAGTGCACTGGGTTGAGTGAGATTTTACGTGCGTGATTCAGAGAGAAATCCACCACATATGGGAGTATTCTTGTCCAATGAACATGGTTGTTTGCAAGCCTCGATTTACAACCCGTTTTCTTGCGGTGTATTTGTGTATTGTGCAAGGGGGCTGCGTGGTCTCGAGGTATGGTGTCCGCCTCGAGTGCTGGAGGTCCCGGATTCAAGCCCCGGTGAGGACCGGGATATTTTTCACGTGGACTTCTAGTAATAAAATTTCCCCTGGTCTCTGGGTAGTGAGATCGGACGCCCGTGTGTATTGTTGCGCACGTAAAAAATCCCTTGGCAGTTGGAAATCGAAAAAGAGTAGCCTAATGGCGCTGCCCGGGCAAAATTTCCAGTTAAAAATCTACCCAAAGAATTTCAGGATCCTCGCCGGTGCTACGGAGTTCGTGCACTGAGCTGAGTTTCTCCAGACTCAGGTTTGAGTTAGGAGGAGAACGGAGCACTTATGGGTTACACCCGTGTGCAGTGATGTTGATCCATCGACTAAACTAAACTAAACTAAACTGTGTATTGTGCAGACAACTGTTCTTCTCGCTGGCCTGTGTAACAGATTATACAATAATAATAACATCAACACACTCAGTCATAAAACATCGGATTCAGCTTTGCAGAGAAATATGCCGCGAGTAAAATAACAGCTCACTTCATCTAAATATACCGTTATAAAGTATGTTTTGAAACATGATTACTTCATGTCACTACTACAGCACATGTTTTGAATTACCTTACCTCCCGTTCTCTATCTGCTTTTGCCGTCAATATGCAAACATTAACCCTACTCCCCCCTCCCCAAACCCTGAATGTTATCTCTCAAAGACCCATTTACAAAATGACAGATTATATTGTATGCCTACATTGCATTTACAAAGTGACAAACAATATTGTATATCTTACGGTGTCTGCTATTCATACTCGGGGAACACTGAAATATGTGTTTACGCAGCATTCAGCTGACTAGTATATACAACAGGCTTAATGCTGATGCAGTCGTCCTTAACTGTAAGCATAAAACATATAACATATTTCTGAAAGGTATTCTAAATAGGTTATAGGTTGAGTGGTGGTATGGTGAGATGGTTCGTTTTTGCTTGTAGTTTTCCAAAGAGAAAACCATTTCGACGACTGTTTTATGACGTAATAAATAAACAAACTATGCTACCTGGCAACGGGGCTAATAGTTATGTAACCCAGTCTGAACCTCAGCCGTTTTAGACGTCAAAAGAGCGACTGGAAGTCTGCCCAGACTATACAAGTCAGCGGCTGAAATGCCGAGCACGCACGACCTTGCAGTATACCGGAGGTCTATCCCATATGTGTGCTAGGCGCACAGATATAAACGTACATTTACATACAACATATCAGCAACAAAATACAAAAGGAGGATTCCTAGCCCCGCTGTGAAACCAACTGTTGACATTGTAATGGTGCGATCATTTTATTGCATAGAAGCCAGCAGACATTCCGGGTTAACCCTAGCGAGGACAAGGTATTCTGTTTCACTCCAATTACTCTTCCCCGTTTCCAGAGTTGCGCTGACGCAGCTGATACCCAAGTCGTGTTAACTATCATTTCCTGAAATTGAAATTCAGTCCAGTGCTACTAGAAAGTGTGTATGGACTACGTTTGAGTTCACAGTGAGCCCACCCACCCCCGCCCCCATGTCTGTAAAGCAACTTTAATACACACACTATCACGGTTTATTTGGGTGTAAACATTACATTCACATTTACTCTCCCTCGCTCCCCAACCCTCCAAAGTCTACTGCTAAAATACGATATAGTCTACCAAGGTATCATCTGAACAAACATTATATTCACATTTCCTTTTTTCTTTCCTACTTGTCGAATGTAAGAGTAGAATTTATATGTCAAAATATTACTAACACATCGGCGCGCCTGTAAGATTAACTTTCTTTTCCACCCTCACTAGTATATGTTCGGTTACTTTATTTGCTAAATGTCGTTCCATTTTACCTGGAATTGATCAAAGCACTTTTATTTGGTGTACGGAGTCATTCTTTCACAGATGGAGTAGGTATCCGGATGGTTTTGTATCTGATCATTGTTTCAGCAGACCCTATGAACTTATCACATGGTTCGCTCCGTATGCATTTGACCTGACTTAGAGTTCGAATGGAAGGGGGGGGGGAAGGGGGGTTTAGGCAGATAGTATTTTCACTGACTAAAGTGGATGTCCATAAGCGTCTCCTCCATTAGAACAGTGCTGGAATTGAACCTGTGAGTGAACACTGTGTTTGAGTGTGTGTTTCTACCCAAACATATATATATATATATATATATAACACACACACACACACACACACACATGCGTGCATACAAAATGTGCCCTATCGCCGCGATTGACATCCGTCATTCGATGTGGCCCCGAATGATCAGGTCTTCTCAAGGCAAGGCACACCAAGCCGCCTTAAGTTATTTTATTAAGCCATTTTATGGGCAGACTAGACAAAAATTATTATTCTGCGTCTCAGAACCGGACAGTCGATCACACACACACACAAAGTTAGTTGCATATTCTTAACGTGTTGTCGCAGTCAACCCCAGCATATTTTGGCTGTTTGTAATTTACTAAGGAAGATTACGTTCATTAGTTTGCCATTGCTTTCTGAATGACCGACGCTCAAAAAATTGTATGAAAACCAGCGCATGGCGGTCTGCTTCCAAATACTCTGCAGCTGTGTTTCGAACTGTGGCATGCAGGATTGCAAATCGCAATACACAACCTCATGTATATAAAATGTAAGATTGGCGAATCTGCTCTGTGCACATGTGAATTGGAGCCTCAGACAGCAAATCACACACTAGAAGCCAATCCCGAATACAACATATCTAGGCAAGCCTGGCCAAGAGAAACAACAGTGGAAGATAAACTGTATAGACCTCATAATGAACAAAAAACTATACTGACGTTTATACAAGAGGTAATGTTGCAGACAAAGACAATCAATTTCAAACGAGCGAAAGAAGAAGAGGAAGAGATTGCGTTATGAGCAGAAGAATAATCACCCACTTCAGTTGGCAGGGCACTTAATGACACGGGATTACCAGCTGACTGCTATGAGATTAGACAAGCAAAGAAGACAGAAAAGGTCATATCGTTTAAAGTTAGCCAACAAAGAATGCGAGACTGATGGGATTGGTGTCTTAGTTGTGTCTACTGCGCCGTTCTACCATTCAGCCCATTGTTCTCGAAACTGTTTGTACGGAACAATACAGGGTCACCTGACATTTATATGAAGGACTTGTTAACGTTTTTAATATAACCGAACAATATCTTCACATTAGAGACTTATCCATTGGCGCTGTGGATTGGGAGATAGTGAGATACACAGTTTTATCCTTTCCCGTCATATCTAGTCGAGGGTTCGAATTCAGCTGCTGGCGATTCGGAAGCAGACCGCTTTGCGTTGATTTATATGGTACTAGACGACCCGGCCCGGTTTCGCCCAACTCCTGGCGGGGAGCGTCTCATTTAATTCATATTCGACCCCTGCTCCCGTTCCCGTTCCCAAAAAAGACGACCCGGCCCGGCTTCGCCCATTCCTGACGGGGAGCGTCTCATATAATTCATATTCGGCCCCTGCTCCCGTTCCCGTTCCCAAAAATTAAAAATTGATTTTAAACTAACTAACTATTTCAGTTGCACCCACGCGAGTGAGAACAACAACTGTTCCTAACTAATTTCTGGTTTAATCAGAGAGTGAGTTCCCTTGCAGCAAGATGGCGGAACATTTATTCGTCTGTTTCTAAAGCTCGTGCCATTTTCTTTCGTGCTGGAGGAAAAATTGTTAATTTTAACTAAATAACTATGCCAGTTGGCTGCGCGGGAATGAGAAGAACATCTGTAGGAAATTTCATCTCAATCGGATGGACCTAACGCATAAAGGACACACAAACAAAGACACAAACAAAGACACATTCTCTTTTATATATATATATATATATATATATATATATATATATATATATATATATATATATATATATATATATATATATATATATATATATATATATATATCTATATATATATATATATATAGATGAGACATTGGTCGTTAAGAAAACAATAACAAACTACTGAAATTAACTATTAATTTGCTTAGTAAATCACAAACAGCCAATAAATGTTGGTGTTTGTTGCAATATCCTGTATAGGACATGCAACTAACATTATTTTGAGACGTACCTGTTGCTATATGGGGTAGCATGGTGGCTTGCTTACCAACAAAGTAGACCGGGAGAAATCCCCTCTAGTGACAACATTATTTCTTTTTTTTTTGGTCAGTAGATCTCTAGGGTCGACACACTCTTTAAAAATTGCCCTCCATCATTATAATGATCATATGCCCTACAAAATGGCGTAGGTGGTCATGCATCTTCATAGATTCTGTTCTTTGATGTTCTAGATCAATTCTATTGACCACATTCCCTAATTCCATCGCCATAGGCCATCAAGCATAATTTCTCTCTGTGTGCCTCTGCCTCTTCTACTATTTATATTTCAGTCAGTCAGTCACGATGTTTACCAAATGCCTCTCTTTTAGTCGTTGCGATGTTTTCCAGTGCCTCTCTTTAAGTCGTCAAAATCAGAACCGTGCAGTAAGATTATCTCAGTACGATGTAAGTCTTCGAAATGCCGCCCCTCCTTTGCTGCTTATGCCGCCCGCTTATGATGCTGCCTCATGGGGCCGCCTTTATGTATCATAGCAAGGCACGGCACTGGCCACGATATGTTCCAATGCATCTCTTTCAGCCGTGACTATTTTTCCAATGTCCGTAATCTCGTATACTCTCGTCGGTAACGTGATGACGGTAAGAATCAGCAGTGGTTCGAATCGCATCGGTAACTTACGGGGTATGTGAGCCGGCCGCTCAGAAAGCAATGGCAAACTACTGAGCCTAATCTTGCCAAGAAATCAACATACAGCTGAAAGATGCTGGTGTTGACAGCGATGTCCTGTAAAGGATATGCACACAAAAAAACATCTTCTCATCACGTGACTAAAGAACATTGTTTGTATCTTTCGAATTGTTGAATATAATGTTCTACTCCCATTAGACTTACAGCCGCTAGTTGTTTGTTACGTTGTCAGTCCAACATTTACAACATTCGTCCCAGAAACCACATCTCCGTGGCTTCCGAGACTTTCCTAGTTCGTTCGTTCACATTCCAAGATTCACTTTCACACCGCAGAACAGTAATCAGTACCGGATACATTTATAGGGATTGTCCTGGAAAGAAGTACGCTGAGATCGCTTACAGTTCACGTACTATCATTCCGGGTGTACTGATAACTTGATGGCAGTTGCTTCTTTGTCTGCCACTGACAATTTGAATTCTTACTCCTTTTGTCTTCTTCACTGTGGTGACCTACCCGGTAGTACTTTCTACCTTAGAGATCACCTGGCTCACCATGTGGTGGATATATCTCATCACTGATCACCTGTATCACCATGTGGTGGCTATATCTCATCACTGATCACCTGGATCACCATGTGGTGGCTATATCTCATCACTGATCACCTGGATCACCATGTGGTGGCTATATCTCATCACTGATCACCTGGATCACCATGTGGTGGCTATATCTCATCTCTAATCACCTGGATCACCATGTGGTGGCTATATCTCATCACTGATCACCTGCATACAAGACTGGGCTTGTGCTAGTGTTCGCCTAGATGTCCCTGACGAAACCCCAGTCATGTATCTCATAATTCTGATGGGCGTGTCTAGGGTACAACGCAGGACAGTTCGCATTTCTACATCTCAGTCCGCTTCAACTTTTCACAATGTCTAGCATATACAGTTAAAATAAAGCAAACAAAAATTACACGTCGCCTGCAGGGCGTTGCAATCACATCCAACCCCCATTGTCTGTATGTGATTTACTGGACAGCATTCAGTAGTTTGTCATGGCTTTCTGAACGAGAAGTCAGCATTTAATACCAATAGCCTGGGATATGGACTGAACCCACTACACAGCTTTAAGAAGACCTAGTCTAAGCGTGTTAAACCTCCCAGCCACGCCGACGTGTAGTGTTAAAAGACTCAGATCCTAAATAATTATTGAAAGGATTAGACGATGGTACCATAAGACAAGTATTCTCTGTTCCATGTAAGTACCCACCATTGTCTTCAGTGCTACTAAGTCTCGCTGGCATTTAATAATAGTCTGATCTACATGATAACTGTATGACAATCTAAGATCTACATTTAATAATAGTCTGATCTACATGATAACTGTATGACAATCTAAGATCTACATTTAATAATAGTCTGATCTACATGATAACTGTATGACAATCTAAGATCTACATTTAATAATAGTCTGATCTACATGATAACTGTATGACAATCTAAGATCTACATTTAATAATAGTCTGATCTACATGATAACTGTATGAAAATCTAAGATCTACATTTATTAATAGTCTGATCTACATGATAACTGTATGACAATCTAAGATCTATATTTATTAATAGTCTGATCTACATGATAACTGTATGACAATCTAAGATCTACATTTATTAATAGTCTGATCTACATGATAACTGTATGAAAATCTAAGATCTACATTTATTAATAGTCTGATCTACATGATAACTGTATGACAATCTAAGATCTACATTTAATAATAGTCTGATCTACATGATAACTGTATGACAATCTAAGATCTACATTTAATAATAGTCTGATCTACATGATAACTGTATGACAATCTAAGATCTACATTTAATAATAGTCTGATCTGCATGATCAGGTTATGGACATGGAGGAGTCTTCATCATCAACAAAAGATTTAGAAATGCCTTAAAAGTCGCAAAAACTATACCAAGCACATACTGCTATATCGACCATATATTAATCTTAAGCAATTTAGATATAAAATTAATGAAAGTTAAATATACACCAAGGAACGCAAAATTTTATTTACGGGCACTGAAGAGTGAGGAGATAAAAGATGAATTCAACGTAGAGGTAAAGAACAGATTCGATGCATTGTCCGATATGGATATATTTCAAGACGTCGGTGACCAATGGGAAATATTTTTTAAAAATCAGTCAACCAAACAGCTGAAACAACCATCCCAAAAATAAAGATAACAGGACGCAAGAAATGGATGATGGAAGGCATCTTAAAACGAATGGAAATAAGAAGTAATAAAACTAACAAGGAAAAATATGAAGAGATTCACGGGAAAATTATGAAGCTATGAAAAGCGGCAAAAGAAACATGGATGGAAGGAAAATTGCAAGGAAAATTGAAAACCAACACAAAACCCGGAATACCAAATTATTGCACAAAAGAATTAATGACATCAATAACAAAAGAACATACACACACCAACAGGTTGCCTAAAAACCAAAGATGGCAAAATCATAATAGAAAAAGATCAGATTTTACATGCGTGGTCAGATTATGTGAAAGACCTTTATGATGATACAAAAGAAGAACAATATGATCATAGGAATAATAATGAAAGACCATCAATTTCGAAGATGGATGTTCACAGTGCTCTTAACCATATGAAAACTGGCAAGACCCCAGGTACAGATAACATCACAATAGAAATGATCAATGCCTTAGAAGAATATGGAATAGGACCAAGTCACCAGACTGCTGAACACAATATACGATACCTCCTGAATTATGTAATTCTATATTTATTGCAATCCCGAAGAAATCAGGCGCCTTGGAATGTAATTGTCGGATGTATGAGATTGTTGGCACAACCCCAAAGAGAGAAAGGATGCTAAGTTCTTCTTTCTCAATGTGATCCTGCCCGTAATAATCAATTAAGCTAGCACTGGCTCAAATGCTTGATTTAAAATATAGAGTTTCGGAGAACCAAGGAATTCCTTCAGGGAACAATATAACGTTTCCTGAAGGCCAACACTATCTTGTTGGGGGGTCCTTGCCTCTCTTCTCTCAGCTAATAAATTAATGTCTAGGGTGTGTCTTATTGAATTACTGACAAGACAAGAAAATACTCAAAGGAGGAAATTACCTCTTACATAATTTATTAAAACATAAACATGGATTATGGTCATTCAATACATTAACAACATCAATTTCAATTAGTATTATGCATCAAAGGGTGTTCATACAAGTACAAGAAATTTCATATCCCTGGATGCCTGAAATATACATTTTACTGACATAATTTCATTTCATTTGGGCGAGACTATCTGAACTTGCTTATCCTAGTTGTACTTCAGGGTGCCTGGATCCCTGATGCCACTTTTTTGAGTCAGTCAAGCTGCTACCTTCACCAAGTCCTGCATTTAAACGTACTGCATTCAAACCAGTCAGGTTTGGATCTAGTGGTACTAAGCCACTATCTTCATTTCAAATGAAATGACTTCACAACATATTGGCGACAGGTTTCCGAATCTGATTGCGATGTCTTTGTTGGCTGAGGCTTTCCTCCTCTTAGTAATCAAAATATGTTACATTTTACTATTTGTTTGGGAGGGTGCTCTCACTCCATCAACTGTCTCAGATCTTTTCTGTCCCGTGCGTGGTTGATGTAAACAGGTCGTGTTCCCGGTCGTTCATCTTTTTATGTACCTTTTCCCGATTCAAGGTATCTCGCCGAACCAGGTCTGTTGTTGTAAAATGTTGGATTTTCCGCAGCAGAACAAACTATCCCTGTTGCGGTGTCAATACTCAATTGTTGTACGGAGAAATATTTACAGCACGTTACGGCTTGTGAAAAATTATACCACATGGCTCCCCTCTCAGATTATTGTTCGCCTGAATAACTGTAGCATTGAGCAACCGTAACAAGCTGATATTTCCTCTAATCCTTTCTAATCCCATTATTTCCTTCTTCCTCTGATTCTTGCACCGAATCTTCGATAGGATGTCTGCTGAGAAAGTCTGCTCCTACGTTTATCCTTCCTGGGACATATTCTACTTGAAATGAACTAGGATTGTAGGAGTAGCGACCATCTCATTAGTCAATCGTTTAAGTTTCTGTATGCTGAAAAGAACGTGAGAGGTTGATGATTGCACTGTATTGTGAAATGTTTCCAATACAGGTAGGCCTGGAACTTCTCTACTGCCCAATCTAAAGCTAAACATTCCTTTTCGATGGTAGAATAATTGCGTTCGGCTGAATTTAATTTTTTACTCGCATAGGCAACTAGAAAAAGCATTGATTTATCCTTATCCATTCCTTGTAATAAGGTTGCACCAATTCCTATGTTGCGTGCGTCTGTCCTAAGTATCCATGGACGTGTTAGATCTGGCAGATGAAGAGCTGGTTTAGCTGTTAAAGCTTTCTTTAACTATGCATATGCTTTCTCGCATTCAGCACACGAAACAACATTCTATGGTTCCCCTTTCCGAGTGAGATTTGTCAACGGAGATGCGAGGTAATTGAAGTTTGGGATGTATCTTTGGTAAAATCAGCACATCCTTTTTGGTTCTGAGTCACAGTGCATTTCCTTAGTTTCTCCACATTACCTTCGTGAGGTTTCATTTTGCCTTGAGATATTGTATTCCTTAAAAAAATCTAATTGCCGGAACCCAATCTGGCACTTCTGGGGTCTTTCTGTCAACCCCACTTCTGTCAGGCGGTTGAACAGTATCTTCAATGTCTCAAGATGTTCCTCGAATGTTTCTGTAGCAATCAGGATGTCATCCATGAAGTTGCTAAGACGTGGATTTTCCAATGGTCCTAAAGTTTCCTCGTCATGCGAGTGAAGATACCAGGCGCATTGCTTAATCCGAAAGGAAGAACGTTAAATTCGTAGTGTCCATCAGGTGTGCTGAAGGCTAACCACTGTCTTACTTCCTTTTTCACTGGGATTTGATAATATCCTTTGCTGAGATCTATCTCTGTGAAGTATTTTGCTCTGTTGAGGCTGGTGAAAAGTTGATCTTGCAGTGGTTCCGGTTGAAACTCTGCTACAGCGTTCAGCTGCCTATAATCAACGCATAATCTATGTTCACCACTGGGTTTCCTCAATAGAACTACACTTGCATTATAAGATGATTCAGAAGGTGATATTATCCCAGCTGACAGTAGTTGTTGAATTTCATCTTTGAGAGGTTTGGCTTTGGCGTATGGAACAGGGTACGTTTCGACTCGCACAGGTGTTGGATCCTTCAACTTCATGTCGAATTCTTCAAGATCTGCCAGTCCTGGCTTGTCTGTTAGTATCTCTGCATAATTTCTCTAAGCACTCTCGAATCTGCTGCTGCTGATCCGTCATTAATGTTGGGCTAATGTTCATATATCGATAAGTCTCGTTGAACTACAGAGGATACTCCACTCCCATTGAGTTTCCATGTTCAACTTCTGTTGCTACGGCCATTGCTATCAAATGTGCTGTCTCGGTTGCGGGTCTCTCATTGTACTTTCGTAATAAGTTGAGATGAAAGAATTCCTCTTCCCCTTTACAGAGATTTTGTAGTTTGTTGGGGAAATTGTCTCCTTAACTACATAAGGTCATTTCAACCGATCTGCAACTTGTTTTCATTCGTGGGAAGAAGAAATAGTACTTTTTCTCCCACCTCTATCTCTCTATCTTTAGCTTTCTTGTTGAAATTTTGTGGCCATTCTATGCCGTGCTTGTCGTAGATTGGTTGCGGCTAATTTCCAGCCAAGTTGAAGTCATTGTTTTAACTCTTCCAAATATACGGATGCAGTCACAACAGTCTCATCAACAGAATCATCAGTCCGTGTACGAAGTAAAGCTTTTAATGGTCCCTTGATTGGACGACCGAACAACAATGTTGCTGGTGCAATTCCCTTAGATATGTGTGGTACTTCTCGGTAAGCAAATAGTGCTGCCGGAATGTATGTATCCCACGCCTCTGGTTGTTCTTGAGCTAGTTTCTTCAAGATGGTTATTAGGATCCCATTAAATCTTTCCACAACTCCGTTTAAAGCAGGGTGATAAGGAGACGCACATATCTGCCTAGACTGGAACAGTTTGAAATCTTCCTCCATTAACTTTCTTTTGAACTGTGATCCATTGTCAGTCACGATCCGGAATGGAAATCCTAATCTGATAAATATACCAAGTAGAGCTTCTGCTACATGCTTGGAATCACTCGATGGCATCGGCACAGCTTCCGCCCACATCGAGCATGTGTCTACGAGTGTTAGTATGAATCGATTCCTCTTCTTTGTCTGGGTGAGAGGTCTGACTATACCTACAGCCACTTTCTCGAATGGTGTACCAGTGATGGGAATTTCCCCTAATGTCGTTGGTGGTGTCCATTGCTTTTGGGGCTACTCTGTGACATTGTGGGCATGATTTGACATATCGTTGAATGTCCGCGTTCATTCCAGGCTAGTAGTAGTGGGTTGAGATTCGTTGCATTGTGGCGTTGATTCCCATATGTCCGCTAAACAGCATACTGTGTCCCATCTCTAGTATTTGCGTTCTGTAAGTAGTTGGTACAGCAAGTTGAGAATACTCTTGTCCTAACTTTCCTGCCTTCCAGTGAAAAATTACGTTCTCCGTGTAGATATCACCTTTCCTAGGAGGTGTATGTGATTTTGGCAACTTACGAAAGCACGTCCCAAGTGAACTATCTGTTGCTTGTGCTTGTTTTAAATCTTCTTGTTGAAGATTTGCTGGCTGTAGCTATCGTTGGAGATTGCTTTGCCTGTTGGCATGTTGTCACTGCTGATGCTATAATCGGCTGTACTTGTTCTCCTAAGAAGACGTCGCGACATCCAAGCATAACAGGATAGATTGGGTCTTCCATGGCCGCTGTTCTGATTTCTCCCGTAACATAGCGTGAAGTTATGCTGACCTTGGCAACAGGAAGTGTCATAGGCATGGAACTTTTCAGAAATCCCTGTATTTCGACGGATTCATCTGTAACTTGCTCTGGGTTTACCAGTGAGGCTTGTACAATTGCGTCGAAAAATAAACCTGTATCATAGAGACAGTCTACTGTCCATCCGTTCAGGTTGACAGATTCTATGACTGGCAATTTTGAGTTGGTGTTCCGTTGCCTTATTGACACGAGTATTCTGGTTCCTTCTCGCTGCTTTAGGTTTTACACACAGGCTATGGTAAGAGCTTGAGGCTTCTTTCTGCAATCCTTTATGTTGTGAGTATGAGTTTTACAATGGCTGCAGTAGGTCTTCTTCTCCCCTTTCTCCTTCTGGTACTGAGTTTTAGTGGTCTTATTTGATCCATTCGGTCCATACGGTTTGCTGGATTTCGGTCCTCCCTTATCTTTGGTCTACTGAGGGAACTCGCGAGGAAGATTATTGGTAGTTCGTTGATTACCTCCCGCCTCTTTCTGCGACTTTTCATATCTTTCTGCCAAAGTAATGATAGACTCCAATCTCTCAGCTTCATTTTGTGTTAGAAATGCTCTCATAGAAGAAGTAGGTGACAACTTGGAGACGTGATCAAACAACATTTCAAACTGTGCTTGCGACTCAACACGGTTAATATGTTTGGGTTTTATGCAGAGTTTTAATCCGTATTCAAGGGCCTCCGTTTCAATGTTGCTGAGTACATACGACGATAAGTTCCTCAATACTTCTCTGGGTTGTCTAGTACTGACGTTGTTACCTTTTCAGTGCTCAGTGATTTGTTGAGGCGAGCATTCTCTGCGATTTTCACCTTGTACACTGTTTCTGTGCAGAATTTAGTGAACGTCAAGTAGCCGTACAAGCTCAATTCTTTGGTGACGTAGTAGGCAGAACTGTGTGTGCGCTTGAGGTTGGTCAGCTTAGAATGGGTTTCTTCTATCTGGTTTTTTGTCAGTCGTCTCAGGTTTTTTCTTGTTGGACATATTCTGTCCGCCCTCAGAGATCTGAAATACCGGTGAGGAAATATTCCCGTCTTTAGGCATTCCTCGAGAAATCTCAACCGACAATCCTGTACCCATATCATACACTTCAGCTTGAGTAATCCATCTAATCGCTTCACCGTTGGTAATGGGAGGCGACGTTTCAGAAATTCAAAACAATGTTTTCCCGTAGTGGATTTGAATAACGAAGACACAAACAATAGATTGCACGATTTATTGCCTGGCATATTTCGCTGCATCTCGTCAGGTACATACTGCAGAAATCACACAACGCAAAGTGAAATAACTAGATAAATCCTTCAATCTGCAATATACACATATCCGCACAGTAATGTCGATTGTCTACCACGCTAATTTTAAACTGACTAACATGTCTTTCTGCTTGCACAAAGCCGGCTTACGCAGGTTGATCACTATGGCTTCAGCAAACCTTAACAACCGACTACTCTGTGTGTTGAACAACACACGGAAGGCACTGTCTCTTTCAACCACATGACCTTTCAGGATCCTCGCCGGTGCTACGGAGTTCGTGCACTGAGCTGAGTTTCTCCAGACTCAGGTTTGAGTTAGGAGGAGAACGGAGCACTTATGGGTTACACCCGTGTGCCGTGATGTTGATCCATCGACTAAACTAAACTAAACATGACCACTCTCGAGCACGTGTCTCGCGACCGATGAAGCAGGACTGTTCCGGTGTGTCGGCCTGCCTAGGCTACCATCTTCTGTGTGTAGTATCTTGTCCACCCAGTTCGGAATGTGTTCCAACACCCTGTTATGTAACTGTCGCGCTGTTCTACCTATGTAGATGGCCTCGCATCCTACATGTAAATTCGCAAATACAATTCGATTTGGTGTACAAAGCTACAGGTTCTTTAACTGCTGGGATGGGGATCGGTGTGGTTTTGTACCTGATAACTGGAGTTGCAGCACAGAATGTACGCCCGACTGCTATGATGAGCCGGTCCTGCAAACGTTGCATTACGTCATCTTCTCGGAAGGTTAACTGGATGAAAACTTTGAGTTTAGGGACTGTAGTTTCTTCTAGTTTAGGTTTAGTCTGTTGGCAGTGGCGCTTTATAAATCCTGTTGAGTACCCACTTCAGGTTTAAGGCATTCTTCAGAGTTTCAAATTCTTCTGTCAGTGTGTCCTGGGTGCATATCTTCCTAGCACGGTCAAACAGGGCCCGTTCTAAGCCCCGTTTCTACTGGACAGTTGCGAAGCTCTGAAAATTTAAATATTGGCCAGTCCATGTTTCTTTACAGTACACTGATCTTTGAATTGTGCGGTCTGCTCTACGTCTCATTAGGATATCTAGAAACGGCAACGCTTCGTTGTGTTCGTGTTCCATAGATAGAGAGAAGTTTGTATGTGTCACGTTCATTGTGGCCTGGAAAGACGTTGCTTGTAGCTCATCTGTGGTGATAATTAGTATATCGTCCACGTAACGACGGTTGAAGGCCAAGATATTGATGTCTGAAGATCTATTTTCTTCTAAATGTGCCATGAAAATGTCTGCTAGAATAGGTCCAAGCGGACTCCCCATGGCCACTCCGTCAGTTTGGCAGAATGACTTTTTTCTTAGAAAATTGAATTGAATGTTGGCGGTACATAATTTTAATAGCCTCTCTAGGATAGCTGATGGTATGCCTAGTTTTGTTATGCCGAGAATTATTATGCAAAGAGTTAGGAAGAAAATACAACCCGAAATAGGAGAAGAACAATGTGGGTTTGTAGAAGGCAAGGATACGTAAATGCTGTGTATATACTGAGAACAGTAGCTGGGCGTTCTACAGAAGTAAACAAAGATCTATATCTTTGCTTTATTGACTAAACAAAGGTTTTCGATAAAGTGAGACATGCCGACATGATAAGGATGTTTGAAGATCTACAAATTGATGGAAAAGACCTTAGACTTGTAAAAAAAAAAAAAACATATATTGGAAACAAGAAGCTGCCATCAGAATGTCTCCAGATTTGTTTCCCTCTACAGTGAAAATGTTTTCAGAAATATAGAAGATATGGAAGGAATCAACATTGGGGGACGATACATCAATAACATTATATATGCAGATGATACAGACTTGATTGCAGACAATGAACAGGACCTGCAATATTTAGTAGGTACGGTTGTTGCACACAGTGAACAACTAGGGTTAGAACTGAATAGTAAGAAGACATAGATTATGGTCGTCTCTGGGAAGAAGGAAATACTACGATGTGATATGCGAGTAAATAGACATATTCTTAAGCAAGTTAATCGGTACAGTTATCTCGGAACAGTCATAACATCTGATGGGAGATGCCTTGAAGAGATTAGAACAAGAATTGCCATTGTGAAGGTTGCCTTTTGCAAGATGAAAAACATACTGACCAATAAAACGATACCAATTGAAATGAGAAAAAGAGTGTTGAGGTGCTACATAGAACCTGTACTTTTGTATGGATGTGAAGCGTGGACAATGAGCAGTCAAGCTGGAAAACATCTGATGGCTGCGGAAATGTGGTTTCTGAGAAAAATGCAAAGAATACCATGGACAGGCAGAAAAACCAATGAATAAGTCCTTCAAGAAACAAATGACGATTGTAAACTGATTAGAGTCATTAGACGTTGACACTAAAAATGTTTTGGGCATGTTATGAGAAGAAATGACTTGGAGAACTTGGTGACAACTGGCAAGATCGAAGGGAAGAGACCAAGGGGAAGACCGAGAAGTAAATATGTGGATGGCTTGGCCACGTGGCATGGTCTAAACAGGAACACTGAGCTGTTCCACGACTCTAGTGATCAAGTGACATGGCAAATACATGACCGCCCACGCTTATCGGCATGGTCCATTATGGATGGATGGATCTACATGATAATTGTATGACAACCTAAAATCAACATTTAATAATAATCTGATCTACATGATAATTGTGTGACAATCTATTCATTGGCACCTTTCCGTTTTGACAGACGATAGTTTAAGACCAGGGATGAAGTTATACCTCACCATAGCACAAAGCCTGGGCTGAAATATAGAGACCACGTGTTACCCATGCAGCATGATTAATAATAGTCTGATCTATATGATAATTGTATGACAATCTACGAACCGAAAACCATAGCCTACCTAGGTATTTTAATGTATCCCTTGTTTGCCTATTTTACAACAAGCTAGATGTTCAGCTTTACAAATAGAGCTGGTCATCCCAGGGTTCACAACTAAAGTGGTCGGTTCACACTCCTCAATCATGTTCTTCAATCTTCTTCCTTCTTATCTCTTCCACCATTCACCCCCCCCCCTTCCCCTCCACCCTCTTTGGGTGAGGGAGCCAACTCATACCAAGCCCTCCTACTCCTAGCTATTCGATATCCTTCACATATAATTCATTCTGTTTCTACTTCTCTCCTCAGTGTGTTTTAGGTCTTCGTCTCTTCCCTTTCCCGCGCCATGTGTATTCCAGACAAAGGCCTTTCTTGTTATTCTATTCTTGGGTTTTCTCAATGTATATCCTATCCAGTGTCTGCGTCTTACCTTTACCTCTGGGTTTACTGTCTCTATTTCCTCCATGATTATCCACCTCCTTCGATGCTCTTTATACATCTATGATTTTGTCATCGGTGATGAATTCTGTTAAGCTTGTGTCCCCGTATAGCTGGTTGTATTTTGATGAGATTTTCTGGGTGGTAACGGAGAACCCCTTGGCAGGCCAAGACAGATACCTAGAAGCTGAGATCCTCATCCAGCAAGTTGTATTCTGACCAGGTTTGCTGTATATATACTTGAACAGATTTTCTCAACTGACGTGGCCTCCCAGGTTGACCCATCATAACATGGACACCATAAAATGTCCTGGGAAATAAAGATGGCTTGCGTAATATTAGAGAAATCACCACTCGAGTGCCAATAGGTCCTTAGAAAATATTAGAGATATCGATACTCGAGTGCCAATAGGTCTATAGAAAATATTAGAGATATCGCCACTCGAGTGCCAATATGTCTATAGAAAATATTAGAGATATCGCCACTCGAGTGCCAATAGGTCTATAGAAAATATTAGAGATATCGCAACTCGAGTGCCAATAGGTCTATAGAAAATATTAGAGATATCGCCACTCGAGTGCCAATAGGTCTATAGAAAATATTAGAGATATCGCCACTCGAGTGCCAATAGGTCTATAGAAAATATTAGAGATATCGCCACTCGAGTGCCAATATGTCTATAGAAAATATTAGAGATATCGCAACTCGAGTGCCAATATGTCTATAGAAAATATTAGAGATATCGCAACTCGAGTGCCAATGGGTCTATAGAAAATATTAGAGATATCGCCACTCGAGTGCCAATATGTCTATAGAAAATATTAGAGATATCGCCACTCAAGTGCCAATAGGTCTATAGAAAATATTAGAGATATCGCCACTCGAGTGCCAATATGTCTATAGAAAATATTAGAGATATCGCCACTCGAGTGCCAATAGGTCTATAGAAAATATTAGAGATATCGCCACTCGAGTGCCAATATGTCTATAGAAAATATTAGAGATATCGCCACTCGAGTGCCAATAGGTCTATAGAAAATATTAGAGATATCGCCACTCGAGTGCCAATAGGTCTATAGAAAAGTTGGACTATCACTATACGCATAACAAGCTCCAGGACTAATTACATTGCACGTGTCCCTGATCTCCTGGGCAGTGATATCAGACACGTAGCCCTCTCGGATAAGGGTGAAAAACAAGGAGGATTCGTTTGCAAGTTGCCAAAATTACCATTCTACGCCAGTTAGAAATAACAAAGAGCAAGCCTTTTGGCAACTGCCTTGGCAAAATTGTTAGGAAAGAAAACTTACCCACAGGTAGATAGAGCCCATGACCTTGGATGGAATTTGTCTAGAGGAAGTAAATCTTCCACAAATGTCTCCCGAGGTCGAACACACTGACCTCTGAGGGGCATACCTAGCTGGCACGCACTCCCATTGAATGAGGAGCGAAGAAGAGGAAGAATTAGCCTACAAATAAGATAACATGCAGCTGGATTAGGCTTGTATTTTAATATGTTCACATTTTCCTTAGCAAACACCTAGTTCAGGCTGTACTGCTGTGTTCTGACTAGCCTGCTGTTGTTTTTATTACATAGTTCATATGTTTGGCGTCGAGAAGTTAGGCGTCTAGCCAGCTTTTTGTTGTTGTGTTGTTGTTGTTGTTGCCGTTCTAAAGCAATAGGTTATAGACTCCTGACAGCCAGTGCCATTCTTATAAAGGTGCCGATTTGCTACAGCAAGCTCATAGCTCAGTAAGAGAACGGGATTCGTCGTTGAGGAAATTATTGTAGGTTTTTCCCTGACATGTGAGCGTGCAGTCTAGCTTGCTACATGTCATGACGTACTCGGCACCTACAGCAAGACGATCGCCTCACGTGGATGGGCTGGGTTAGAGTATATTGTTTGTTATAGACCTCTCAATTTTGACCTCCCCAAAACGTTCTATAACATTTACTTTATCTACATCATCTTATAGATTAACTAATTCAATACATCCCTTTTGTTCATTTTTATCAAATGTTTAACACACTGGAACAACTAACCCTTGATTGTGTATCGAAAGCCATGCCCCGCCAACCCAACAAAAGACAGCAAATCGTAGTACGCGATTAATTACTACAAGTAATTAAACAGGAAAGCTTTGTATAACCAGGACAGCAGACATATGAACAAATCAGTTCAGTTCATCTTAACCTAACCCATTTTCGACAAACTACAGGGTATGTTTTAGTGTGAACATTGCCTTGGTAACAGTCTGACCTCAAAATTGAAGTCGTAGAGGCAAGTGTCGGGTCATGTCGTGAGTCAGATGATGTGACTGAAATCCTTCGCTGGTCCAGTGTGTCTGCATTGTGTACGAGATTTGTAATTGTGAGTGCTGTGTGAGTGTGGGATATTTGGCTGCATGTTCTTTGTGGTTGAATGTCCTAAGTGACTTTATGCTGGTTTTGATTGTTTGTCCCAAGTAAATGGGTGTTCTGTGTGGCTGTATGCACTAAGTGAATGTGTGTCCCATGTGGCTGTATGTCCTATGTGAATGTGTGTCCCATGTGGCTGTATGTCCTAAGTGAATGTGTGTCCCATGTGGCTGTATGTCCTAAGTGAATGTGTGTCCCATGTGGCTGTATGTCCTAAGTGAATGTGTGTCCCATGTGGCTGTATGTCCTAAGTGAATGTGTGTCCCATGTGGCTGTATGTCCTGTGTGAATGGGTGTTCTGTGTAGCTGTATGTCCTAAGTGAATGTGTGTCCTATGTGGCTGTATGTCCTAAGTGAATGTGTGTCCCTTGTGGCTGTATGTCCTAAGTGAATGTGTGTCCTATGTGGCTGTATGTCCTAAGTGAATGTGTGTCCCATGTGGCTGTATGTCCTAAGTGAATGTGTGTCCCATGTGGCTGTATGTCCGAAGTGAATGTGTGTCCCATGTGGCTGTATGTCCTAAGTGAATGTGTGTCCCATGTGGCTGCATGTTCTAAGTGAATGTGTGTCCCATGTGGCTGTATGTCCTAAGTGAATGTGTGTCCCATGTGGCTGTATGTCCTAAGTGAATGTATGTCCCATGTGGCTGTATGTCGTAAGTGAATGTGTGTCCCATGTGGCTGTATGTGCTAAGTGAATGTGTGTCCCATGTGGCTGTATGTCCTAAGTGAATGTGTGTCCCATGTGGCTGTATGTCCTGTGTGAATGGGTGTTCTGTGTAGCTGTATGTCCTAAGTGAATGTGTGTCCCATGTGGCTGTATGTCCTAAGTGAATGTGTGTCCCATGTGGCTGTATGTCCTAAGTGAATGTGTGTCCCATGTGGCTGTATGTCCTAAGTGAATGTGTGTCCCATGTGGCTGTATGTCCTAAGTGAATGTGTGTCCCATGTGGCTGTATGTCCTAAGTGAATGTGTGTCCCATGTGGCTGTATGTCCTAAGTGAATGTGTGTCCCATGCCGGTGTATGTCCTAAGTGAATGTGTGTCCCATGCGGCTGTATGTCCTAAGTGAATGTGTGTCCCATGCGGCTGTATGTCCTAAGTGAATGGGTATTCTGTGTGGCTGTATGTGCTAAGTGAATGTGTATCTTGAGCGTTTGTACATCCTAAGTCAACGTTTGTCTTGTACGCTGTTTGTCCTAAGTGAATGTGTGTCCCATGCGGCTGTATGTCCTAAGTGAATGTGTGTCCCATGCGGCTGTATGTCCTAAGTGAATGTGTATCCCATGCGGCTGTATGTCCTAAGTGAATGTGTGTCCCATGCGGCTGTATGTCCTAAGTGAATGTGTGTCCCATGTGGCTGTATGTCCTAAGTGAATGTGTGTCCCATGTGGCTGTATGTCCTAAGTGAATGTGTGTCCCATGTGACTGTATGTCCTAAGTGAATGTGTGTCCCATGTGGCTGTATGTCCTAAGTGAATGTGTGTCCCATGCGGCTGTATGTGCTAAGTGAATGGGTATTCTGTGTGGCTGTATGTGCTAAGTGAATGTGTATCTTGAGCGTTTGTACATCCTAAGTCAACGTTTGTCTTGTACGCTGTTTGTCCTAAGTGAATGTGTGTCCTGTGGGGCTTTAAGTAATAAATGAAGGTGTGTGTGTATGTGTGTGAGAGAGAGAGAGAGAGAGAGAGAGAGAGAGAGAGAGAGAGAGAGAAAGAGAGAGAGAGGGAGAGAGAGTGAGAGCGAGAGAGAGAGAGAGAGAAAGAGAGAGAGAGAGAGAGAGAGAGAGAGAGAGAGAGAGAGAGAGAGAGAGAGAGAGAGAGTGAGAGAAAGAGACTGTAGTCCTAAGTAAACGTATATCTTTATCGTTAAACGTCCTAAATGAATGTGTGTCCTGTGTAACTGTGTGTCCTTAGTGAATGTGTGTCATTGTCGTTGAATATCTTAAGTTAATGTGTATCATTGTCGGTTTTTGTCCAAAGTCAATCTGTGTCTGTGTGGCTTATGACATAAGTGAATATGTCTCTGTGGCTGTCTGTCCCAAGTGAATGAATGAGCATCCTGTGCGAATGTATGTCTTCAGTGAATGAGTGTCTGTGTGGCTGCA
>JACEFZ010002611.1:40000-43190 GCA_014155875.1 Cepaea nemoralis
GAGATCTGTGGAAAGACAATGAACGTCTATGATGATGATGACAGAAATTCAATTATATAGATCTATGAATAGCGTTAGACATGCTGATATGTTAGTGTTTATTGTTTACAATGATGTGTGTATGTCTCATGCTATCATCACCATTATCATCATCATCACCAACACCATCATCATCATGTGCAATGCCCAACGGCGCAGGCGGCCATATTCCTTAATAATGATGTTTTTTTTCCTGTGTATATTTGATAAGTTCAGTAGTTGCTTGTTTTCCGTGCCAATCTTCCAAACCATTCAACAATTTCTCCCCCCTGCCGATCTCTGTCTCTAACATCATCCACCTTCATATTTGTCACAGCCACCTTCAGACTCTTTCGGCCAACGTAACCAAACCATGACGATTGTCTTGTCCAGATGTTAGTAATAATCTGCGTTTGGCCTCTAGCTATTCTCAGATACTGAGCTTCTTGTAGCAGCTTCAAGCGTTCTAATGAAGACAAAGAACCACCACAGGAAGCCCTATTGCCTGTCGGTGTGACTAAAGAGTTCACAGTGGTGGAGTAGTTAACTAATTAAGTGTCATGGGATAATTAAAAGTCTTATGCGACTTGCCGTATCTGCCATGGGTGCATATACAGTAGTCTTCCCTTTTAATTTGATATATACAACATGTCTGCTACCTTAATAACTTTAAAGTCATAACTGTGACACACCCCTACTTCCCTCTCCATTTTTGTTTCGTCCAAACCAACTTTTTGTTTGCCACTGAATCTGTTAAACCGACTGCATCGCCCTTGGTCAAATATAGATGAACACGTATTTTATGTGTTGAAATAGGACACAACAGCCAGGGTGCCGAATGCCGTCGAGCGACTGCACCGTTACACCTCCAACTGTTTCAGTGTATGCAGACATGATTTCTATGAAATGTGCGGTTATTTTAGCACAAGTCCTTGCGTCATCACCGTTTTCGGCTTGCTGTTCTGTTTGTCGCGATTGTAAAATATGTAGATTCTGTTCACGACCTCCAGATTTCATTGCTGTGTCCTTGTTGCGAGTTGCGAGTGGGTACTACTGCTGCTGCTGCTGCTACTATTGTTACTATGATTCTGCTGCTACTATTACTATTAATACCTTTGTTACTATTACAACAACTACTAAAGCAACTGATAAAACAATCATACCAGCAACAATAACTACTACAAATCTACAAATACTACTACTACTACTACTGCTGCTATTACAACAACAACTACTACTACTACTACTACTACTACTACTACTACTACTACTACTACTACTACTACTACTACTACTACTACTACTACTACTACTAACACTATTGCTGCTGCTGCTACCACCACCACTACTACTACTACTACTACTACTACTACTACTACTACTACTACTACTACTACTACTACTACTAATACTAATGCTACTAGTACTACTACCACCACTACTACTACTCCACTACTACTACTACTACTACTACTACTACTACTACTACTACTACTACTACTACTACTGCTGCTGCTGCTGCTGCTGCTACCACCACTACTACTACTACTACTACTACTACTACTACTACAGCTGCTGCTGCTGCTGCTACTACTACTACTACTACTACTACTACTACTACTACTACTACTACTACTACTACTACTACTACTAACACTATTGCTGCTACTACTACTATTACTACTGCTACTACTACTACTACTTCTACCAATACTACTAGTACCACCACCACCACCACTACTACTACTACTACTACTACTACTACTACTACTACTACTACTACTACTACTACTACTACTACTACTACTACTACTAACACTATTGCTGCTGCTGCTGCTACTACTACTACTACTACTACTACTACTACTACTACTACTACTACTACTACTACTACTACTACTACTAATACTAATGTTACTAGTACTACTACCACCACTACTACTACTCCACTATTACTACTACTACTACTACTACTACTACTACTACTACTACTACTACTACTACTACTGCTGCTGCTGCTGCTGCTGCTGCTGCTACTACTACTACTACTACTACTACTACTACTACTACTGCTGCTGCTGCTGCTGCTGCTACTACTACTACTACTACTACTACTACTACTACTACTAACACTATTGCTGCTGCTACTACTACTATTACTACTGCTACTACTACTACTACTTCTACTAATACTACTAGTACCACCACCACCACCACCACTACTACTACTACTACTACTACTACTACTACTACTACTACTACTACTACTACTACTACTACTACTACTACTACTCCTACTGCCAATACTAAAAACTAGCAGTAGTGGTTAAACGGCTTCTCCCACTCCTCGTACAGCAGCTGCAACTGCCTCTCTGCTACTGCTGCTGTTGCTGTCTGTGTTACCTTTACAACAAAAACATCAGCAGCAAAATCAACAATATCATTTTAAGCTAATCATAATGTATTTTCTGAACCACTGGTGCTTAGGAATGCTTGGAATTGCTTACACGTATCTCCACAATTCATCTACAATGTCCTTCTACCATGACCTCATTATGCCTCAAAGAACATCCGTCCAGACAAGACGTCTTGTGACATCTATTCTATTTCGAACTCTTTAAAAAGAAATCTACATTTAAAATCAGTATTATTTTCAAAGTTTTAAATTACCATTGCCAAATTTTAAAATAAAATTATAAGTTTCCGGGCATTTCGATTTATTATAGGAAGCTTTTAGGGGAAAACAAGTGGTTGTTCCACACGAACCTGCTGGGTCAGCGTGTGTTATGACGACAAGAAATAGCAGCAGATGACAACTTTGACGTCATTATTTCTGACTCTGACGCGATTCCCTCAGCGGTGTCGCCACTGTCGTGCTTGCAGCCAATGCTAATTTTGTTGACATTCAAAATAATGACAAGTATAAGCGGACATATACGGGAACGCCGCTGACGCAAGTGCCAGTTTACAGTTGATGTAGTTCTGTTATAGATTATTTTTTTTTTCCACGCAAACTGGCCTGCTCACGTTGTATGCGTGCACTCACGCTAGCCTAGTGCGACGTTTACCTTGTCGCGTCCCTTCGATCATTTCTATTTATAGATCTGCTGAAGTGATCGTGTGTGCGCGCGTGTGTGTGTGTGTGTGTATATATATATATAATTAAAAAATT
>JACEFZ010002612.1:0-69126 GCA_014155875.1 Cepaea nemoralis
TATGTGTGACATAGTAATAAAGAAGCCAATCAGCGGTCGAGTTGTGAAGATGATTCTGAAGGAACACGATATGCCACGCAGCCGGCATGGCACATAGCGGTGGTTGTGGTGGTAGTGGAGTTGGTAGTGGTGTTGGTAGTGGAGTTGGCGGTGGTGTTAGTAGTTGAGTTGGTGGTGGTGTTGGTAGTGGTGTTTGTAGTGGAGTTGGTGGTGGTGTTGGTAGTGGAGTTGGTGGTGGTGTTGGTAGGGGAGTTGGTAGTGGTGTTGGTAGGGGAGTTGGTGGTGGTGTTAGCAGTGGAGTTGGTGGTGGTATTAGTAGTGGAGTTGGTAGTGGAGTTGGTGGTGGTGTTGGTAGTGGAGTTGGTGGTGGTGTTGGTAGTGGAGTTGGTGGTGGTGTTGGTAGTGGTGTTGGTAGTGGAGTTGGTGGTGGTGGTGTTGGTAGTGGAGTTGGTGGTGGTGTTGGTAGTGGTATTGGTAGTGGGGTTGGTGGTGGTGTTGGTGGTGGTGTTGGTGGTGGTGTTGGTAGTGGAGTTGGTGGTGGTGTTGGTTGTGGAGTTGGTGGTGGTGTTGGTTGTGGAGTTGGTAGTGGAGGTGGTGGTGGAGTTGGTGGTGGTGTTGGTAGTGGAGTTGGTAGTGTTGTTGGTGGTGGTGTTGGTAGTGGAGTTGGTGGTGGTGTTGGTGGTGGTGTTGGTAGTGGTGTCGGGGGTGGTGTTGGTTGTGGAGTTGGTAGTGGAGTTGGTGGTGGTGTTAGTGGTGGAGTTGGTGGTGGTGTTGGTGGTGGAGTTGGTAGTGGAATTGGTGGTGGAGTTGGTGCTGGTGTTAGTAGTTGAGTTGGTGGTTGTGTTGGTGGTGGAGTTGGTGCTGGTGTTAGTAGTTGAGTTGGTGGTGGTGTTAGTAGTGGAGTTGGTGGTGGTGTTAGTAGTGGAGTTGGTGGTGGTGTTAGTAGTGGAGTTGGTGGTGGAGTTAGTAGTGGAGTTGGTGGGATGTAGTAGTGGAGTAGTGGGGAGTTGGTGGTGGAGTTAGTAGTGGAGTTGGTGGTGGTAGTTAGTAGTGGATTTGGTGGTAGTGTTAGTAGTGGAGTTGGTGGTGGAGTTAGTAGTGGAGTTGGTGGTGGATGTTAGTAGTGGAGTTGGTGTAGTGTTAGTAGTGGAGTTGGATGGTGGAGTTAGTAGTGGAGTTGGTGGTGGTGTTAGTAGTGGAGTTGGTGGTGGAGTTAGTAGTGGAGTTGGTGGTAGTGTTAGTAGTGGAGTTGGTGGTGGAGTTAGTAGTGGAGTTGGTGGTGGAGTTAGTAGTGGAGTTGGTGGTGGAGTTAGTAGTGGAGTTGGTGGTGGAGTTAGTAGTGGAGTTGGTGGTGGAGTTAGTAGTGGAGTTGGTAGTGGAGTTGGTGGTGGTGTTAGTAGTTGAGTTGGTAGTGGTATTGGTAGTGGAGTTGGTGGTGGTGTTGTTAGTGGAGTTGGTGGTGGTGTTGGTAGTGGAGTTGGTGGTAGTGTTAGTAGTGGAGTTGGTGGTGGTGTTGGTAGTGGAGTTGGTGGTGGTGTTGGTAGTGGAGTTGGTGGTGGTGTTGGTAGTGGAGTTGGTGGTAGTGTTAGTAGTGGAGTTGATGGTGGTGTTGGTAGTGGAGTTGGTGGTAGTGTTAGTAGTGGAGTTGGTGGTGGTGTTGGTAGTGGAGTTGGTGGTGGTGTTGGTAGTGGAGTTGGTGGTAGTGTTGGTAGTGGAGTTGGTGGTAGTGTTGTTAGTGGAGTTGGTGGTAGTGTTGGTAGTGGAGTTGGTGGTAGTGTTAGTAGTGGAGTTGGTGGTGGTGTTGGTAGTGGAGTTGGTGGTAGTGTTAGTAGTGGAGTTGGTGGTAGTGTTAGTAGTGGAGTTGGTGGTGGTGTTGGTAGTGGAGTTGGTGGTAGTGTTAGTAGTGGAGTTGATGGTGGTGTTGGTAGTGGAGTTGGTGGTGGTGTTGGTAGTGGAGTTGGTGGTAGTGTTGGTAGTGGAGTTGGTGGTGGTGTTGGTAGTGGAGTTGGTGGTGGTGTTGGTAGTGGAGTTGGTGGTGGTGTTGGTAGTGGAGTTGATGGTGGTGTTGGTAGTGGAGTTGGTGGTGGTGTTGGTAGTGGAGTTGGTGGTGGTGTTGGTAGTGGAGTTGATGGTGGTGTTGGTAGTGGAGTTGGTGGTAGTGTTGGTAGTGGAGTTGGTGGTAGTGTTGGTAGTGGAGTTGGTGGTAGTGTTGGTAGTGGAGTTGGTGGTAGTGTTGGTAGTGGAGTTGCTGGTGGTGTTGTTAGTGGAGTTGGTGGTAGTGTTAGTAGTGGAGTTTGTGGTGGTAGTTGTGATATGTCAACACGTACGATGCCGTTGTTGATGTTCTACTTCTAGTAAATAAAACATGAAAGATCTAGCCACTGTTTCATGTTCTAGAACATTGTTCCACATGTCAATATGAAAGCTTCTGACCACACATGGATTGTACCATGTAAACTGGTACCGTTTCATACGAATCAAACAGGTATACAGCAACTATGTTTGCTGATTAAATGAAGAGACATAATAAGCTAATGTGATTAAATGCAAACTTTACTATACCTAAAACATATTTCATTTTAATAACGGACATAAACAATATTATTATTTCAATTCTCATCCCAATTAAATTGCTTTGTCATCATCATCACATCATCAATCATCATCATCAACATCTTCTTCTTCTTCTTCTTCTTCTTTTTTCTCCTTTTCCTCCTCTTTCAATATTGTTTACTTTGTCGCCATCTTCATCTCCATCTCAATTTTCCTCCACTTTTTCCTTCTTCTCCTGAGTCTCTTTCTTGTCTGTCATCTTCTCTTCCACCTGTTTTTGCGCCTCCTCCTCGCTGTCCTCCTTCTAGTGGTCTTTTCTTCTTGTGCTTTTGCTATACCGACTGGCATGTATATGTATATCTTTCTGGAACCTTCCTCGTTTGTTGTGTTGATTCATTCCAGTGTTGGCATATTTCTTTGCCGTGATATTAGAATATTTCCTCGCCGTGATATTAGAATATTTCCTCGCCGTGATATTAGAACCAGCTCTACAACCACCTAGTTCTGTACACCAAGTGTAATGAAAACCCGTGTTCCTCTACCAATGGCATGCTCTGCCAATGTTGATCACCATCTCTGTGTGTGTGAGTCATTGCCGTTATCGGGAGGCCTATTTTAGAATATATCTATTCTCAACCTTAGTTGTCCAAAATGTTTATAAACAATTGCATGCATGCTTATGAGTTCGTTATATAATTTGCTCATTCATTCAGTAACATGTCCTTTGCAGAACCTGGCTCCTATAAGAATTTTCCGGAAAACTTCTTGGTTATAAGCAAGATGTCCCGCGACCGATACATCCATCTGGAAATCATCTGCCACGTCCTGCATCCATCTTCTCTTTGGCCTTCCTCTTCCTCTTTTCCCAGGCATATACCCATCCATTATTGTTCTCGCCAAACTTTCATGACGTTTCAAGTGACCAAAATATTTCAATTTCTTTGTGTTATCGTCTTTAATAGCCAACCTTCTTCAATATTCAGCTCTTAAGGTATGGATAAATTTGTTCTTTTCTTTATCCAAGATATTCTTAGAACCCGTATGTAACATTTATATCCAAAGGCATGTATGCGCTGTTCAGCATGTTTAGTAAGTGTCCATGTCTCACAGGCGTATGTTGCAATGGGAAAGATGCATGCTCTTAAAAATCTAATTATTGTAGTTCTAGCAGCCCCACTCCATAATTTATTCAGTTGTTTTAGTCTTTGAAGAGCAATAGACATTAGTCTTTTAATTTCTTTCATTGTGTCACCACTGTTGGTAATCTATGACCAAAGATATTCAAAATTTTCCACCAGCTCAAATTTTTCCTCATTAACATACATTTCTTTTGATTATGTGGTTGTTTCGGGATTTGAAATTTAAATATTGAGCACAACCCACTACTGGCAACGCCGATCGCATTCTGGTATGAACCTAAGGCCTATCCACGTCAATATGGAAGCACTATACTCGAGTTTCGCCCTCATTTGAGCTCGTCAGTAGTGCATATCCCTGACCGTATCCGGAAACAGTCCCGGATCACGCGTGTGAAGCGGGTGTGTAACCACGCGGCACACACTGGACACACCAAATTATCACAACAGAACATCACAACGCTACCCATCGTAGGCTATGCTCAAGATTGCCCAATCGCCGCGACCGACGTCCGTCAATCGATGGGACCCGAACGATCAGGACTTCTCACTGGCAAGGAACACCAGGCCTCCTAAATCCAGTGAGCAATAATCAATTGATTATGTGGTTGTTTCGGGATTTGAAATTTAAATATTGAGCACAACCCACTACTGGCAACGCCGATCGCATTCTGGTATGAACCTAAGGCCTATCCACGTCAATATGGAAGCACTATACTCGAGTTTCGCCCTCATTTGAGCTCGTCAGTAGTGCATATCCCTGACCGGATCCGGAAACAGTCCCGGATCACGCGTGTGAAGCGGGTGTGTAACCACGCTGCACACACTGGACACACCAAATTATCACAACAGAACATCACAACGCTACCCATTGTAGGCTATGCTCAAGATTGCCCAATCGCCGCGACCGACGTCCGTCAATCGATGGGACCCGAACGATCAGGACTTCTCACTGGCAAGGAACACCAGGCCTCCTAAATCCAGTGAGCAATAATCAATTGATTATGTGGTTGTTTCGGGATTTGAAATTTAAATATTGAGCACAACCCACTACTGGCAACGCCGATCGCATTCTGGTATGAACCTAAGGCCTATCCACGTCAATATGGAAGCACTATACTCGAGTTTCGCCCTCATTTGAGCTCGTCAGTAGTGCATATCCCTGACCGGATCCGGAAAAAGTCCCGGATCACGCGTGTGAAGCGGGTGTGTAACCACGCGGCACACACTGGACACACCAAATTATCACAACAGAACATCACAACGCTACCCATCGTAGGCTATGCTCAAGATTGCCCAATCGCCGCGACCGACGTCCGTCAATCGATGGGACCCGAACGATCAGGACTTCTCACTGGCAAGGAACACCAGGCCTCCTAAATCCAGTGAGCAATAATCAATTGATTATGTGGTTGTTTCGGGATTTGAAATTTAAATATTGAGCACAACCCACTACTGGCAACGACGATCGCATTCTGGTATGAACCTAAGGCCTATCCACGTCAATATGGAAGCACTATACTCGAGTTTCGCCCTCATTTGAGCTCGTCAGTAGTGCATATCCCTGACCGGATCCGGAAACAGTCCCGGATCACGCGTGTGAAGCGGGTGTGTAACCACGCTGCACACACAGGACACACCAAATTATCACAACAGAACATCACAACGCTACCCAACGTAGGCTATGCTCAAGATGGGTAGCGTTGTGATGTTCTGTTGTGATAATTTGGTGTGTCCAGTGTGTGCAGCGTGGTTACACACCCGCTTCACACGCGTGATCTGGGACTGTTTCCGGATCCGGGCAGGGATATGCACTACTGACGAGCTCAAATGAGGGCGAAACTCGAGTATAGTGCTTCCATATTGACGTGGATAGGCCTTAGGTTCATACCAGAATGCGATCGGCGTTGCCAGTAGTGGGTTGTGCTCAATATTTATACATTTCTTTCTCCATAGTAGTTTCGTGTGACGTATACATAATGCAATCTATTGTGATAATTCACTTTGAAGTATCGACTGTATAAAATAAGGAACATTTATAGCTCCTACTAGAGCGTGATCAGAGTGTGATCTGAGATCGATATGTTCAGTGACAAGAACATTGATACTTATTGTAAGCTGTTTAACAATCGCTTACTTGAAAATGTCAATAATGTAGTATGAATGAAAACATTACAATAACTCAATTAACAAACAGGAACTGAGGACAAGGCAACAACTAAGCTTTCACAGCCTCCTCTAACCAGCGCAGTGCTGGAACTGTCATCAAAGCGCCAGATAGTATCATCGCCACATGAAAAAAAACAACGTCACTGCTTAGTGTGATCTTCCGTTGTTTTCCAACGACACACCAGGACTGGCACGTTAGAGTGGTGGACGATGTAGTCACTGACGCTTCCTAAAATAGTCCGTCGAAACTTGCCAAGTCCTCGGGTGCCTGTAATAATTAGCGTGGCCCTTTCCTCTTTGGCAATGCTGACAATCTTCTCACCTGGTTTGCCGGACGCTGTCCTGAATTTGCCAGAGATCTGAAAATGGAAGTATGTGTACATAATGTAAAAACCTAAGATTGAGATAAAGTATTTGTGTAGACAATATAGTAAAGGTAGCGGGATGTTCAAGTATTAGTCATTAGTCGCAGTTCCAACTTGACAGTAACGGGTCGTCCCCATTATGCTCCGTTTCCGTGCCAGTGAATATCACACAAAATGCTCCTCACTGCCCAGTGTGAAAAGTGGAACAAACAGGAGTCTCGGCAAACCAACAGTCCGCACAGGTTCACTGTGCATAATGCTGCCACCAGAATGCCAATACAAAAGTCCTTCATGATAAATACAGTTCACCATCGATGGAAGTGGCAGTCACTAGAAAATCAGCAGCCACACATAACTGCATAAGGCAAACCAGTCAATTCTGCTACAAACCAGTCACCATTATTCCGAACATGCAGTTCACGCTACAAACAACCCGAACAAATGTAAAAGCATTTCACACGAAATTCACAGCTCACAGTGTCGCGCCACGCACTCAACTCAGTAGCAGGGTGACAGAACCATGCACTTCCAGTCCAACATGAGGAAAATGATCAAGTATTAACGTACATAAGACGGCTTGTACAAAGGCTTGAATAAAGAATTATTACTTGTAACACTATAACACTGAAACTGGCTATTGAAGAATTAACCTGTAAAATGTTTAGACATAAACAATATCTAATTCTGTGTGATGACAGTAGCCAGTATTTCTACTCTCTGCAGGTTTCCAACATTTCTACTCTCTGCAGGTTTCCAACATTTCTACTCTCTGCAGGTTTCCAACATTTCTACTCTCTGCAGGTTTCCAACATTTCTACTCTCTGCAGGTTTCCAACATTTCTACTATCTGCAGGTTTCCAACATTCTACTCTCTGCAGGTTTCCAACATTTCTACTCTCTGCAGGTTTCCAACATTTCTACTCTCTGCAGGTTTCCAACATTTGACATGGTCTCTAGTGACTGTTGCTCGCTCGCTTTGAACTCAAGATTACTATTAAATATGTAAACATGTGAAAGCACATGGCTGACTTGTCATCTATGTTACATAGCTCGGGGTACATGTCTGATTATCTGTACGTCACCTAGCTCGGAGAACACACTTGTCATCTTAGCGTCACATAGCTATGGGAACACACTTGTCATCTTTGCGTCACATAGCTCGGGGTACATGTCTGATTATCTGTACGTCACCTAGCTCGGGGTACATGTCTGATTATCTGTACGTCACCTAGCTCGGGGAACACACTTGTCATCTTAGCGTCACATAGCTATGGGAACACACTTGTCATCTTTGCGTCACATAGCTCGGGGTACATGTCTGATTATCTGTACGTCACCTAGCTCGGAGAACACACTTGTCATCTATGAGTCACATAGCTCGGGGTACATGTCTGATTATCTGTATGTCACCTAGCTCGGAGAACACACTTGTCATCTATGCGTCACATAGCTCGAGGAGCGCGACTTTTTACCTATACGACACATAGCTCGGGGAACACACTTGTCATCTATGCGTCACATAGCTCGGGGCACACACTTGTCATCTATGAGTCACATAGCTCGGGGAACACACTTGTCATCTATGCGTCACATAGCTCGGGGCACACACTTGTCATCTATGAGTCACATAGCTCGGGGCACACACTTGTCATCTATGCGTCGCATACTTCGGGGAACACACTTGTCATCTATGCGTCTGTGATATATTTTTCACAAGCTGTCAACGTCGCTGTGAATATTTCCCGCAATACCATTTCAAGACTACCACCGCAACAATGCTCGTTTGTTCCACACTTTTAAAATCCAAATTTTACAAGAACAGACTCATGTTCGACGTGATAGCCAAAAATCTGGAGGGGAAAAAGCTACATAAAAAGACGAACGACCGGAATACGGCCTGTTTACATCAACGACGCACGGGACAGAAAAGATCTGAGATGGATGATGGAGTGAGAGCACCCTCCCAATGGAATAGTAAAATATAACATAGTTAGCGGTTAATAAGAGGAGGAAAGCCTCAGCCAACAAAGACATCGCATTTGGGAAAGCGAACCTAAGAAGATCTTGAAACCTGTTGTCGACGTATCGTGAAGCCATGCAACCAAAATGAAGATAGTGACTATAACCATATCTGTCCAGACCTGACTTTGGTGATGGAAGCAACTTTGCTAAATGCTCTGTGAGAGAGTGGGGCAGAAACCTATCCATCTGCAATAGTTCCATTTTCCTTATAGGAGAGGTAAAAGTTATTTAGCATAATTTACCTGCCAAAAATGGAAACATCTAGAGCCAACTAAAATGTTCTACAAACCGGGGAAGAACAACACACTGAAGCTTAATAGATCACAGTGACTGCTTGGAGCAGGAATCCATAACCCACAAGTCAAGACAAGGGAGGGCAGACCAATTTTTCAGTTTTAGATTTACTACCACGGAGGATCTGGAGGAAAATCACCTGAGAAATTACCTGTAGTTTTAATTAAGTGTAAAGATCTTGATGTAAATGAACTTCTTTTTTTTTTTCTTTTTTTTTTCATGTATGTATTTGATGGATTTGAATTGATTGTGTCAAAAACATTACTGTTCATTACTAACTGTATAGTTAATAAATGATGGAAAAAAGGAGGTCATTTCCTCTCGTGAGTGTATTTTTACTTGTCATAGTCAGTTATCTTAATCAAAACAACCCTAGATAAAATTAGGTTAACTGAGAGAGGTGAGGCAAGGAACCACCAAAAGGAGATTTTGGGTATTAAGGGGGAAACTTGTAAATGTTTTCCTAGAGGTATTCCTTGGTTTTCTGACACTCTATTTATGGACTCAAGCAACTGAGCCATTAAAGGTTAACATAATTAAACGGGAAGGATCACATTGGGAATGAGGAACTTAGCATCCTTTCTCTCTTTGTGGTTGAGCCATCAACCATACGTCCGACAGCGTCACATAGATCGGGGAACGAGACTTTTTACCAATACGACACATAGCTCTGGGAACACACTTGTCATCTGTGCGTCACATAGCTCGGGGAACACGACTTTTTACCTATACGACACATAGCTCGGGGAATAAACTTGTCATCTATGCGTCGCATTTCTGGGGAAACGCGACTTTTTACCTATACGACACATAGCTCGGGGAACACCTTGTCATCTACGCGTCACATAGCTCGGGGAACACACTTGTCATCTACGCGTCACATAGCTCGGGGAACGCCACGTTTTACCTATACGACACATAGCTCGGGGAATAAACTTGTCATCTATGCGTCGCATTTCTGGGGAAACGCGACTTTTTACCTATACGACACATAGCTCGGGGAACACCTTGTCATTTACGCGTCACATAGCTCGGGGAACACACTTGTCATCTACGCGTCACATAGCTCGGGGAACGAAACGTTTTACCTATACGACACATAGCTCGGGGAACACACTTGTCATCTATGCGTAACAAAGCTTTTGGAACACACTTGTTATCTGTGCGTCACATAGCTTTGGCAATACACTTGTTATCTGTGCGTCACATAGCTCGGGGAACGCGACTTTTTACCTATACAACACAAAGCTCTGGGAACACACTTGTCATCTATGCGTCACATAGCTATGGGAACACACTTGTCATCTATGCGTCACATAGCTCTGGGAACATACTTGACATTTATGCGTCACATAGCTCGAGGAACGCGACTTTTTACCTATACAACACATAGCTCTGGGAACACACTTGTCATCTATGCGTCACATAGCTATGGGAACACACTTGTCATCTATGCGTCACATAGCTATGGGAACACACTTGCCATCTATGCGTGACATAGCTCGGGGAACACACTTGTCATCTATGCGTCACATAGCTAGGGAACACACTTGTCATCTATGCGTCACATAGCTCTGGGAACACACTTGACATTTATGCGTCACATAGCTCGAGGAACGCGACTTTTTACCTATACAACACATAGCTCTGGGAACACACTTGTCATCTATGCGTCACATAGCTTTGGGAACACACTTGTCATCTATGCGTCACATAGCTATGGGAACACACTTGTCATCTATGCGTCACATAGCTAGGGGAACACACTTGTCATCTATGCGTCACATAGCTAGGGGAACACACTTGTCATCTATGCGTCACATAGCTATGGGAACACACTTGTCATCTATGCGTGACATAGCTCGGGGAACACACTTGTCATCTATGCGTCACATAGCTAGGGGAACGCGACTTTTTACGTATACGACACATAGCTTCTGGGTACACCCAGACGTGTTGAGTCGCCTTAGCAGCGTTGGTTGATGTTTTGCTTGCTCTGAAAGTCTCTAATCTGACACTGAGTATTCTTAACTTGTTGCTGAGTAGATTGATGATATTCTTAGCATGTCTGCTGGATCGATGTGATAGTATTTTTAGCTGGTGTGCTTGACAGGTATGATGGTATCGTTAGTTTGTGTACTTCATGTATTTGTTGGTATTTTCCAGATATGATATCCCTTAAATATTCTTCTTGTCTCTGTCCGTGGAAGATTATATATGCTACTGATGACTCAGGGCTTTAGGTTGGCGACTTTAAAGAAAGTTTTACCAACCTTGGCCTAATCCCAGCCAATCCGTATATGATTTGCAGTATATATATATATATATATATAATATATATATATATATATATATATATTATATATATATTATATATATATATATATATATATATATATATATATATATATATATATATATATTTATTTATTTATTTACTTATTGGGGGTCGTGGAGCATTTCGAATATCTTGGGTCATTGATTGCGTCATCGCAAGTGTGAAATTCCAGTACCGGCCCTGCACACCACGCTGGCTTCTGGACTTGGACCAGACAGAGAATTATGCAATACATACCCCGTGGAGTCGCTTCTTGGTACCGGTCGGGAGAGTTGTGTCCTCATTTGTCTCACTCCGATAGATGTAAGCCGGGTTTAGATGAGCTAAACGCCAAATCGTAGGACTTAAGGGGTAAAATTCGCAGTCTTCAAAAGGATTTACAACCAACCAACAATGCATGCTACTGCAGTTGTCTGGCTGGACTGGTGAAGGCCGCTCAGAAAACCGATGTTACCATAAGCATTAGAGCTAAAGCACAGCTGTAATAGACATACAGCAATGAATGCTTTTATGCCAGACTGAAACCATGGAGAATTTGTCGTGTCCTGAAATACCATGGACAGCCAGAAAGACCAATGAACAAGTCCTTCAAGAAACAAATGAAGATCGTAAACTGATCAGAGACATTAGACGTAGACAGTCACAATTTTTTGGGCATGTTATGAGAAGAAATGATTTGGAGAACTTGGTGACAACTGGTAAGATCGAGGGGAACAGACCAAGGGGAAGACCTAGAAACAAGTATCTGGATGGCTTGGCCTTGTGGCATGGTCGAGACAGAAACACGGAACTGATCCACGACTCTGTTGATCGAGTGAGATGGCAGAACATGACCACCCACGCTTACCGGCATGGCACATGATGGATGGATGGAAATAGCGCACGTCAGGTCTCTTATATCAACAGAAATGTACTCTGTTAATATCACCTGCTCACTGAATTCCCCGAGTGACTGTTGATGCGTATATTGTTTGCTTACTCTTTTTGTTCCAAACTGTCTTTCGGATCCCATTTTTTCCACAAAATCACACGTGACTTTAAAACAGACTGTCAGTCACGAACAAAACCTATCAACTGTGAGTTCAAATACCGCTTCATAGGAAACACGATCACGTCAGCACGATCTGAAAGGGAAATCACACGTGAGAAGTCATCTGAACGTGACACATTTCCAGACGAAAAGATCTTATGCGCGTAAGTTTATAAAATGTGAGCAGTTATCAAGGAATCTACATTCGTCATAATTGTGTGAATGTTTACCTCACTAAACGTCAAAGAAATGTCAATATAAATGGTGGAGTTCACTGAGTATATTGATGCTGTGTAGTTTCAACACACTGATGGCTGCCGCTAAGTCATGTCAGGCTGCTACAGCTGGTTAGAACTGGTTGGTCCAATAAAGTAAACAAGAAATAAACATAAACTTTGAAATAAGCTAGGTCAGAGAGTGACCGACTGCTAGCTCAAACGGCAATAACCGATGACACTACATATGTGACGAAGAATGCATTTGCATTTCAGTCAGGTTCCAGCAAGAAGTGATTTTTGGGGGACGGAATCCGAACAGTTCACAATCAGCACATCAGCATTCCAACATGAGACCACCACCTGGTCACACTTGCTATGGGAGACATTGCACCCGTGTCTTTGGCTGGATTCAATTATTTCGGTTCGTCATAAAATGTTAATCACTAACAGGCTTGAGCTCTTATATCTATCAAACTTGTTTTTTGTTTTAAAACTTCCTTGTGTTTGAGGGCCCTTTAATTAAGAATCAGCGAACCATAAGAGGCCCGCGGGCGTAGACCATAGACCCCTAGACTAGAGCACAGATAAGGTATTCCTCGATACAAGTGGGAAGATAACATTAAGAGATGGACGAACATCAATCTGACAGAATGTACGGTCAGGGTTAGAGACAGACAGTGTTGGAGATCCATTGCAGCCAACCTTCATTGTGAAGACGGCACCTGATTGACTAAAGACACTCCTGACTATCGGCATAAGATATCGAATTTCATTAAGAGAAGTTCCTAGCCACACCAGTCAGGTCTGCTACCAAGTACAAGGTGTACTATCGTGCAGATGGCGTCATCGCACACAGAAAGAAACAGTGGTCATGTTTCACAGACAGGTATAGAAGACAAATGAAATGTTTTTTTCAGTCTCAAGTCTGCTGTAAAAGCTGACGGACAAGTGGGTTAAACCAAACTGACAGCTGCATTAACTCAACATGTAAACGTTGCATACCGACTGCTGCCGCTTACCCTTCTCGACAACAGCTTGTCTCTGTACTTCTTCTCAAGATTGTCCACTCGCTCCTCCAGCTCTTTCAACAGCTGCTCGACGACAGCGGGACCTGCAGGCAGACGCATTCAAAATCATTATATCGTGCAGATTGTTAGTACACTTATCGGAACGTTCATCATAACAGCTATGTGTTAGTACACTACCTGAATGTTCATCATGAAAGCTATGAGCTAAGGTTGAACGTCTTCCTGTACTTGACGTAACATCAGCCATAACTTCTTATATACTAGTATATATATATATATATATATCCATCCATCATGTGCCATGCCGGTAAGCGTGGGCGGTCATGTTCTGCCATCTCACTCGATCACCAGAGTCGTGGATCAGCTCCGTGTTTCTGTCTCGACCATGCCACAAGGCCAAGCCATCCAGGTACTTGCCTCTAGGTCTTCCCCTTGGTCTGTTCCCCTCGATCTTACCAGTTGTCACCAAATTCTCCAATCCATTTCTTCTCATAACATGCCCAAAAATTTTGACTGTCTACGTCTAATTTCTCTAATCAATTTACGATCTTCATTTGTTTCTTGAAGGACTTGTTCATTGGTCTTTCTGGCTGTCCATGGTATTCTTTGCATTTTCCTCAGAAACCACATCTCTACAGCCATCAGATGTTTTTCAGCCTGACTGCTCATTTTCCACGCTTCACATCCATATAAAAGTACAGGTTCAATGTAGCATCTCAACACTCTTTTTCTCGTTTCAATTGACATCTTTTTATTGGTCAATATGTTTTTCATGGCGATTCTTGTTCTAATCTCTTCAAGGCATCTTCCATCAGATGTTATTACTGTTCCGAGATAATTGTACCTGCTCACTTATTGAAGAATATTCCCATTTACTTGTATATTACATTGTGGTATTTCGTCCTTCCTAGTGACGACCATTATCTGTGTCTTTTTACAATTTAATTCTAACCCTAGTTGTTCACTGTGTGTATCAATCGCATCTACTTTATTTTGCAGGTCCTGTTCATTGTCTGCAATCAAGACTGTATCATCTGCATATCTAATGTTATTGATGCATCGTCCCCCAATGTTGATTCCTTCCATATCTTCAATATTTCTGAAAATACTTTCACTGTACAGGGAAAACAGATCTGGAGACATTACACATCCCTGTCTCACACCCCTTTTAATAGGCTGATATTGGCTTACTTCATTATCAACTCTTATGGCAGCTTGTTGTTTCCAATATATGTTTTTTACAAGTCTAAGATCTTTTCCATCAATTTGTAGATCTTCAAGCATCCTTATCATGTTGACATGTCTCACTTTATCAAAAGCCTTTGTGTAGTCAATAAAGCAAAGGTGTAGATCTTTGTTTACTTCTATAGAACGTTCGATTATGTTTCTCAGTATATACACAGCATTTACTGTACCCTTGCCTTCCACAAACCCACATTGTTCTTCTCCTATTTCAGGTTGTATTTTCCTCCTAACTCTTTGCATGATAATTCTTAGCAAAATCTTCGTGATGTGACTCATTATACTAATTATATCATTATATAATATATATATATTATCATTATACTAATATATATATATATATATATTCTGCTTCTTCAGCATTCCAAGCCTTTGAGGTTCTTTGCTGCAGATACAATCCGTCTCCATTCGTCTCTCTGGTTGACCTTCTCTTGCCAATCGTTGATTCCAAGTGCTTGTAGGTCTGTATATGTATTATCTCTCCACCGTCTTCTTGGTCTACCTCGGGGTCTACGGTCATTTATTTCCTGAGTGTAAGCGAGTTTTGTTTCCCTATTGTCTTCCATTCTTTCTATATGCCCCAGCCATTGTAGTCTATTAGCCTTCATAATACCAGTGATTAGCGGGGACTTAAACAGATTATAAATGTCATTGTTACTTCTTCTTTTCCACTCTCCACTTTGTGTATCCCTTATGGGTCCAAAGATGCGTCTTAAAACTTTGTTCTCAAAGGTGTGTAACACGTCTTCGTCTCCTTTCGTTGTATGTGTGTATATATATATATATGTGATTAGCCGGTCTCCCTGGCCTAGAGGTTAACGTCTTTTTCCATAATCCCGTATATTCTCGCGAGTAACGTAACCTGCGCGAGAATCGGTAGCGGTTCTCGTCGCGTTGATAACTAACGGGGTATGTGAGCCGGTCGCTCAGAAAGCAATGGCAAGAGCGTAATCTTGCCTAGTACATCAACAGCAGCTGAAAAATGCTGATGTTGACTGCAACGTCCTGTAAGGGATATATATAACTAATAACAACGTATTATGTAATATTTGTGGTACACTCTCAATAGCCGTGTGTGTGGTGACGTTGCTAGAAACTATCTTTACTGTAGCAGTATTCAGTTCACCAGTTGAGTTGGCTAAAAAAAAAATGGCCCCAACATTTAACACACCTCACGTAGGATGGCTCGAAAAGATGAGATTCTACAAGTGTAGTTAATGAACAGATATTCTTCATACTGCGCTCCAGTGTTTTCCTTGACGTCACTTCTGGTCATTTGTGTGTTGATTCGTGATGTTGTTCATCGATCGGGTTGATCCTAGGTATGGCCTGGTAAAATGCGATGTGTGAGCACGTACACGAATTGTTGGGGGAGCGGTGGCATATCACGCTTGCCTGCTTGCCCGCTGGTCATGTGATTGAATCCCTGTCGCGAGGCGATTTGTCTCAGTGTCCAGGGTTTCAGGGTGTATCATACAATGCCCAGGGAACTAAAGATGGCTGGAGTGCTACTAACCACATCACCCACAGAGTGCCAGTGGCTTGTAAACATGTGGGGCTAACACCAGATAGCCAATATGATTCAAGGTGTGGAAAGGGCCCTTTCTTTTAACGTATCTTTTTGTGTAATCACGGGGAAAATATCATTTCCTTTTAACCACGACCGGAAGCATTCGTTATCGATTAGTGCTCTACCGGCACCGGGTATGTCAGAACAAATCCAGTTCTAGGAAGCTACCCGTAGTGAGGTCATTTTGATTCTGTGGGTATTTGAATTCTTCTTGCATTTTCCTAAACACATGACATATGTAATTAATGGTCTTTGCAGACACTGTGGGCGTAGAGCTGTATGGGGCAGAGGACATGGCAGAAGAAGGAGACACTTGTCGGCTGGCCGTTATGAGAGCCACGTTCTGAACAGAGCCTATCATATGACGATGAAGCAGTGATCATAACTGTAGCAAGTTGATTCAACAAGTATTATCTTTGGCCACGCCAACCTATACTTCCATTCCTCTGAGTTAATGGTGCTATGTTTTACACTGACAATATCGTTATTATAAGGACCTTTCAGGGTCTCAGCCGTGATATCATAGTGAAAGACCTAGTTAGATGGCTGTTGACTGTACTACTCTATCCGTGATATCATCGATCTTGTTAGTTTGATTGATTGATTGATTGATTGACTGATTTAGGAACCTACATCACAGCATTCGGGGCATTCCCATAAGCGCTCCGTCCCCATCCTCAGCAGCCAGCGAAGAGTTCCGATCTTGTTGGTGTGGTCATCCATCCATGATATAATGGATCCATTGGTTGATGTTCCCAGGGGTTTCGCATTTTAACCTATTCTATTTTTTGATAGCATCCATGCTGCCAGATAACCGGGGCACTGAGTTGAGTTGAGTCATGATCCGACATCACAGCACGCCGGACATTCCCATGCCTGCTCCGTCCTCATTTGCAACAGCCAACGAAGAGTCCTAATACTTATGGCACCAGTAGCAGTCTGATTATGTGTCCGCCTGACCTTTCATTACTAGATGTTGTGGTATCATATGCTAGACTCTCCTGTCCCAATATCTTCTCCCAGTGTACTCAAATATGCATATTCCTCTGATTGTGGCCTCTGCCTCAGCCATTGACGATTGTTCTCTGATCAGCCCGTGGCCCTTAACTGTGTCTAGGGCTTCATGCAAGGGGTGTTCCATGTATGTAGCCACTCGGAGATATGATTTAGTTCGCAGCACTTTGAGCCTGTCTGTAATTGTGGGTAAGGCTAGGATGTATCCCGTGCACACTACCGGCGTGTCCCATGTACATCCCAGAATCGCCCGCATAGCTTCATTCTGTACGCACTCAAGTGTTACCATCTGACAACTTGACACTGTGAGTTATCCCAATCCATACTCAGTTGCCGAGAGAATTAGATGTTCACAGAGTTTGCTCCATGCACAGGCGTTACTACAGATCCGTGTGGTAATCTAGGGATAAGAAAGCACGCCTCCGAGGTCCATGAACCTAGGTGAAGTGCAGCCCTATGAGAGTGCAGGGTAGCTGCTATCCAATTCACCAACCCAGGAACTAACACCCATCTCCATAAGAGGGTGCCTCAAGAGATCAAATCCAACTCTATTATATGCATCCTCAAGATCCAGTGCCGCTGCCATTGTTTCCTGTCTATTCAGGAATTCCTCATAAAAATCAAAAGCAAATGTCGCTGCGTTTGACAATATTTCATTCTTTGGCCGGTAACTCCCCAGTTCTCTTGGGAGTATCTTTTCCAGGAATATCTGCCGCTTTAAGCAGGGATAGCTATCTGGGTGAGCAAGAGCACTGCCAACAAGTGGCGGACTGGCTAGGGTGCCAGCTGGCCCGATGGCAAGTGGATGCCTGATGACGTGGCTCTTCTTAAGCATTAGATACTAGGTTAAAAATAGTAATAACTCTTTCGTAGCTTTGTCTCCTGGCTACCAATACTCTTAGAACCAGCCCATCTCTGCTGGCAACTATGCTAGTACCTTGTCTTTTCCAGTTGTTTCTATTTCTTCCAGTTTTTGCGTTTACTTCACTGTCACTTTGAATTACTGTTGTCGTTTTTGGGGGTGGGTGGTCACTTGTGCAGTTTTGTTTGCCAATATTTGTTCAGAAACACTTCCATCCAAACGTTGGATTTTGTGTACGTGTCTTGTTTGTCCGGCCCCTGGTCACATTTAAGGTTTCTTTGTCGTTATTTAATTAAGTTCGTTTCACAGTTAATAAAAGATCAAATTTTCCGCGGCCTGTCTTCATCTTTCCATCCTCGTTGGTGCCGACGTAAGCCCACTTCTGCCCGCTAGAGAGATGGATGTATCGGGCGCGTGTACACAGACGTGGCATATCTCTATAGACACCGGCCTGACAGCACAGGCCACGCCTTTGTGAGGTTACACTGCATTATGAGGCACGGCGGGATGCTGGTGGGGCTAGACAACCGCGCAAACCTCACGCTAGCAGACCTATTTATGCTGGAACCAGTTTTAGAAACCATCAATAACATAATCAATAATCATAATGTATCCTGTTCAGGGTTTGATGCGTGCAAGCAATTCGTACTTCTTCTTGTTTGTCTTTTACTATCTACTGCAATTTGTGATTTGCTATGTATTCCTATTTGCGTGTTACTATCTCCTTGTTTGTTTTAACTATTTATTAAAGATTATCATCCAAGCAATTGTATCTTCCTTAATTTTTTGTTTATGTTGAAATACAAAAGCTTTGAACTTGAGAGGTGAACGAAAGGTGTAAGTGTGTCAAACTAGATCACTCGGAGTTGTCGTGAGACAACAGCGCATTAGCAAATGTGCACATTGACTGATCTCTTTATAAAACCCTAACAATCATTTGCCACACAGACCGAGGGCCGCCATTTTCCTAAGGCAGGCCAGTAGACGAACTGAAGTCCGCACTTCCTGGAGCATAATCATTGTTATAGACGAGGGAATGATGCACGTAGAGCAGGCTAGACCAGGCGTCATGCATGCAATCATGAAATAAACAAATATTTCAATGGTTAATACAGTACAAAGATAGCTGGGTTGCCAAAGTAAGAAGGAAATATATCAGTCATCATCATGTGCCCTGCTAGCTGGCGGTCATGCACATCCACAGATCTTGGTCTCTGGTGTTCTAGATCAATTCTACTGATAATATTTCACAGCGCCACCGTCCCAGTCCATCCAGCATCATTTATCTCGGCCTGTCCCAGCCTCTTCTACTTCTGATCTGTCCAGTCGTTGCAGAGTTTTCCAACAGCTCTCTTCCCATGACATAACGCAAAAACGCTACTGTCGCCTGTGTACATATGTACATCACGACATGACGCAAGAACGCCGCAGGTCGCCTTTTTATATGTGTACATCACGACATGACGCAAGAACGCCGCAGGTCGCCTGTGTACATATGTACATCACGACATGACGCAAGAACGCCGCAGGTCGCCTTTGTACATATGTACATCACGACATGACGCAAGAACGTCGCAGGTCGCCTTTGTACATATGTACATCACGACATGACGCAAGAACGCCGCAGGTCGCCTTTGTACATATGTACATCACGACATGACGCAAGAACGCCGCAGGTCGCCTTTTTATATGTGTACATCACGCCATGATGCAAGAACGCCGGTGGTCGCCTTTTCGCACGTGAACATCACGACATGACGCAAGAAGCCGCTGGTCGCCTTCCGGCATGTGTACATCATAACATGACGCAAGAACGCCGCTGGTCGCCTTCTGGCATGTGTACATCATAACATGACGCAAGAACGCCGCTGGTCGCCTTCTGACATGTATACACAATGCTGTACGTTCATTAGCCTCTACCAGGCAATCCTTGTCAGTCCAAAGTATTCGCAACATTCGCAACCACATCCCCGTTGCCCCCAAACTCTTCCTAATGTGTTCGCTGACATGTTTCAGAGTCACACAGCAGAACGGGTTCTATAGAACATTTCAGTTCTCTCTTTAATACATTCAGTGCCAGTGACATATTGTAATCAGTTTAGTAGGGACAAACAATAGACCAGAAGCCGGCTGCCGTGGTGATTATGTTCATGCTATAGGAAAGATGTGATTACAACTTCAGACTATACAGAAGACCTCACAGGGCATTTAGTTAGAATAAGCATTACTTAACACAGAGAAAACAATTAAGAGCAAGTACACAATCATTGTCCCTATACACAACCATTGTCCCTATACACAACCATTGTCCCTATACACAATTATTGTCCCTATACACAACCATTGTCCCTATACACAATTATTGTCCCCATATACAATTATTGTACTCATACACAACCATTGTCCCTATACACAACCATTGTCCCTATACACAATTATTGTCCCTATACACAACCATTGTCCCTATACACAACCATTGTCCCCATACACAATTATTGTCCCTATACACAACCATTGTCCCTATACAAAACCATTGTCCCTATACACAATTATTGTCCCTATACACAACCATTGTCCCTATACACAACCATTGTCCCCCATACACAACCATTGTCCCTATACACAATTATTGTCCCTATAAACAACCATTGTCCCTATACACAACCACCGCCTCTATCACATATAGCAATGTATGTTACATCACATGTAGCAATGTATTTGACATCACATGTAGCAATGTATTTGACATCACGTGTAGCAATGTATTTGACATCACATGTAGCAATGTATTTGACACCCCTGTAGCAATGTATTTGACATCACATGTAGCAATGTATTTGACATCACGTGTAGCAATGTATTTGACATCACATGTAGCAATGTATGTCACATCACATGTAGCAATGTATTTGACATCACATGTAGCAATGTATTTGACATCACGTGTAGCAATGTATTTGACATCACGTGTAGCAATGTATTTGACATCACATGTAGCAATGTATTTGACATCACATGTAGCAATGTATTTGACATCACATGTAGCAATGTATTTGACATCACATGTAGCAATGTATTTGACATCACATGTAGCAATGTATTTTGACATCACATGTAGCAATGTATGTCACATCACATGTAGCAATGTATTTGACATCACATGTAGCAATGTATTTGACATCACGTGTAGCAATTTATTTTGACATCACATGTAGCAATGTATGTCACATCACGTGTAGCAATGTATTTGACATCACATGTAGCAATGTATTTTGACATCACATGTAGCAATGTATTTGACATCACGTGTAGCAATGTATTTGACATCACATGTAGCAATGTATTTTGACATCACATGTAGCAATGTATGTCACATCACGTGTAGCAATGTATTTGACATCACATGTAGCAATGTATTTGACATCACATGTAGCAATGTATGTCACATCACATGTAGCAATGTATTTTGACATCACATGTAGCAATGTATTTGACATCACATGTAGCAATGTATTTTGACATCACATGTAGCAATGTATGTCACATCACATGTAGCAATGTATTTGACATCACGTGTAGCAATGTATTTTGACATCACATGTAGCAATGTATGTCACATCGCGTGTAGCAATGTATTTTGACATCACATGTAGCAATGTATTTGACATCACGTGTAGCAATGTATTTTGACATCACATGTAGCAATGTATGTCACATCACATGTAGCAATGTATTTTGACATCACATGTAGCAATGTATGTCACATCACATGTAGCAATGTATTTTGACATCACATGTAGCAATGTATGTCACATCGCGTGTAGCAATGTATGTCACATCACATATAGCAATGTATGTCACATCGCGTGTAGCAATGTATTTGACATCACGTGTAGCAATGTATTTTGACATCACATGTAGCAATGTATGTCACATCGCGTGTAGCAATGTATGTCACATCACATGTAGCAATGTATGTCACATCACATGTAGCAATGTATTTTGACATCACATGTAGCAATGTATGTCACATCGCGTGTAGCAATGTATGTCACATCACATGTAGCAATGTATGTCACATCACATGTAGCAATGTATTTTGACATCACATGTAGCAATGTATGTCACATCACGTGTAGCAATGTATGTCACATCACATGTAGCAATGTATTTGACATCACGTGTAGCAATGTATTTGACATCACATGTAGCAATGTATTTGACATCACATGTAGCAATGTATTTGACATCACATGTAGCAATGTATGTCACATCGCGTGTAGCAATGTATTTGACATCACATATTGTAATATAAACTTGGAAACATTAGGACATAGCAGAAAAAAGAAACCATTATCACTGAAGTTTAACAAAGAACCTTAAATGTAAACCTTAAATATAGCCAAACAATCATTCTATTATTTTGAGTAATATTTTTGCATGGTAATCTATGTATACTGTAACGAGAAAAAATGTAAATAAGATGGCAAACTCATGAAATATTGTACAAATAGGAAACAACTGAGATTATATAATGTAAGAGTATCATTCATGTCCAACCCTGTACTAAACAATGTAACAGGTGTAGTTTTCTAAACAATGTAACAGGTGTAGCTTTCTAAACAATGTAACAGTTGTACCATGGTAAACAATATAACAGTTGTTCCATACTAAACAATGTAACAGCTGTACCATAGTAATCAATGCAACAATTGTACCATATTAAACAATGTGACAGTTATATCATATTAAACAATGTGACAGTTATATCATATTGAATAATGTAACAGTTGTACCATATTGAACAACGTACTCGTAACAGTTGTACCATAGTAAACACGCGTGCCCAGCAACACGAAAGACACTGACACAAGTGCACTGCCACACGAAAGACACTGACATATGTGACCAGCCACACGAAAGACACTGACACAAGTGCACTGCCACACGAAAGACACTGGCAGACGCACACAGCCACAATGAAATGTGTGGACGGTTAGATGCATGTTTTCAGAAACCAAGCAAGTTGTTGACCACACACTTGACTAATATTGTTGTCTTGTAACCAGCGTGTTGTCACTAGTTCAAATATACGACGTCCGACAGACAGACAGACAGACAGACAGACAGACAGACAGACAGACAGACAGACAGACAGACAGACAGACAGACAGACAGAGCATGGAAATGTAAATAAATGAGTCCGGAGAACCAGTGCAATTCTGTAAATGATAGAAGATCGAATGCCATGAAAGTCAGCGAGTGTACTCTGCACTGACCACTAACTAGCTGTGAGCACTCACTTGCCATGGTGAAGTCGTAGGTCTCCGGGATGTGAATCAGCAACAGGTAGTCCCCGTCCTTGTAGATGTGATCACAGTACCCTGTGAACAACGTGACAATAACAATTACTATATGGGAAATAGGTTGTAACAACGTACGCGAAGAAGATACGATTTTAAATACGACAATAAACTACATTTAACCTGCTCCATTGTTAAGTGTTTGAATAGTAAATATATCTTCTTTATCTTCTGCTGTCTTTCATCCTCCCACTGAAGCATAGGCCTTAACGAAGTCAATACGAGCCGGCTACAGACTTGCTCGTGATGGGTTAGAATAGAATGTGCAGCTAAAGTTGTCTGTGGGATGAGGTAGCGAGTCTCGTGCCAATCCTCTTTAGTTGTTTCTTACAACACACATACTAGGTTATAGTGTTGCTATCCCTTGCTTCCCCCATTGGCCATGGTAACACGAGAACTAATACAACCAGGTGAAATATCTGAGTGATATCAGGAATATGTTTGAACTTGGGTTAGCAACATCAACCTAAGCGAGCCAGCCATCTGTCACGAAATATAATTCAGGATACGATGAACTTATGGCATTGATCCAGACAACCAGATATAACACAGATCATGTTGTTATCATGGTCTGCTGCAGGTTGCAAGCTCTTCTTCAATGTTTCTGTCTGCCTGGTTGCTACTCTCTGTCTGCCTGGTTCCCGCTCTCTGTCTGCCTGGTTTCTGCTCTCTGTCTGCCTGGTTCCTGCTCTCTGTCAGCCAGTTCCTGATTCTTGTCTGTGTATTCGTGGCCTTCTACTCTACATTTCCTATCATATGTTAAGAAATGTAAACCACGCTGTAAATAACTAGTGACCTCGTGATGCTTCACACCGTTTGCATCTGAAAGACTGATAATCCTGTATGCACATGAATAAGTTGGTACCTTTCGCTGTCGTGATTTCGAATTTGGAAAATAAACATGTCTTTGCTGTAGTGCTCATACTGCATCCAGCTGCACCGGGTAATCGGGATTACGGTGTGCTATGAAATCGAATTTGTCGCCATTTATATTGCATGCTACAGTTTATTATCTCTTCTACATTATGCTATGCATTTCGATATCTGTCGTCGTGAATGTGGCAATTAAATCACAGACTGGTTTATATCAGAAGTGTATCTACAGCTTAGGTCATACACTTTAAATGGAGCTCTACTCTGCTTAAACCTAGCAAGACAACTAATATGATCATATTTACCGCTCATTGAATTTAATCTCAGAGTTTATACTTTTGCTTACGAAACGTGTTAATATACCATTTCATGAGAGATCAAAGATAGACAAGGAAATCGAGTTGACGGTTATAAAATAAACAGTCAACGTTACGCATGTGACACAGTATTAATAGCTGAAAACGCAAAAGATGGGCAACAGCTGGTAGACATGTACTAGCCAGAGCAAACACGGGACTCCCCTATGTTGGATCAATGTTATGTTATGTTATATTGTTGAAGTTGTCAGCAAACAGAATGTAGTGAAGTTAATATATTCACTTGTTCATACACTTTGCTGAGTCGGGCCGATTGGAACTCGATAACTGATTTCGTCACTGTCACACTCCAGCCCCCTTAACAGGACATTCATGACACACTGGGCAGCAACATGTATGAGCCAGGGGTGGACCGACACGTATGTAGACACAGAACATTCATGACACACTGGGCAGCAACTTGTTTGAGAGGCAGGGGTGGACCGACTCGCATGTAGACACAGGACATTCATGACACACTGGGCAGCAACATGTATGAATCAGGGATGGACCGACTCGTATGTAGACACAGGACATTCATGACACACTGGGCAGCAACATGTATGAATCAGGGATGGACCGACTCGTATGTAGACACAGGACATTCATGACACACTGGGCAGCAACTTGTTTGAGAGGCAGGAGTGGACCGACTCGCATGTAGACACAGGACATTCATGACACACTGGGCAGCAACATGTATGAATCAGGGATGGACCGACTCGTATGTAGACACAGGACATTCATGACACACTGGGCAGCAACTTGTTTGAGAGGCAGGAGTGGACCGACTCGCATGTAGACACAGGACATTCATGACACACTGGGCAGCAACTTGTTTGAGAGGCAGGAGTGGACCGACTCGCATGTAGACACAGGACATTCATGACACACTGGGCAGCAACATGTATGAATCAGGGATGGACCGACTCGTATGTAGACACAGGACATTCATGACACACTGGGCAGCAACATGTATGAGCCAGGGATGGACCGACTCGCATGTAGACACAGGACATGCATGACACACTTGAGCAACATGTATGAACCAGGGTGGACCGACTCGCATGTAGACAAGACACGGGACATTCATGACACACTGGGCAGCAACATGTATGAGACCGGGGCTTTCGGTCCCGAACATGGCGGAGAGGCATTTAACCCGGTAAGGCCTCTGGAGTGTTTACGCTTGTGGATACAGTTTGCATTCACATTTTCCTCCTGTTGGACTGGTAGTGCATGGTTCCGTCGCCCAGCGACTGAGTGAGTTCGTGGCGCGACACTGTGAGCTGTGAATTTCGTGTGCAATGGTTCTACACATGTTTGCGGTTATTTGTAGCGTGAACTGCATGTTCGGAACTATGGCGGCCGGATTTGCTGAATTGACTGGTTTGCTTTAGTAGTTATCTAGGTCCTAATGAACTCACAAATGGGGTTTGCAACCCACGATAAATCATTCTTTACGGCGTTATCCCGCCATCTTGTTTCGTCATAAAAGCGGACCTCATTTTTGAAATTTTGGCGGTTATTTTATTGGGCCTGGTTGTCCGGCGGCGGCGGGGCGGGTTCGAGTCCCATAAAATACATGTCTCGAGAAGGTAGGTGTTTATTATTAGTCATGGATCCGAGATGGAAACATCCTTTTACGGCTTTGATTGCGGGACCAACGGGGTGTGGAAAATTCGTCTTTGTACAAAAGTTTCTGGCTCATCTATCAGACATGATCGACCCGATTCCAGAGGAGATTATATGGTGCTACGGAGAATGGCAATCAATGTATGAGACTATGAAGGGTATTCAATTTAACGAAGGTTTGCCGGATATGGACCAGTGGACAGGTGATAGACGTCGTCTAGTGGCAATAGATGACCTAATGTCCGAGACATATGATAGAGTGACTAAACTATTTACTAAAGGTAGTCATCATCGCAACCTCAGTGTTGTGTATATAGTCCATAATCTCTTTGGAAAGAATAAAGAGCAAAGAACCATCAGCTTGAATTCACATTACCTAGTGGTATTTAAGAACCCCGCTGACGGGTCTCAGATTACCAAGCTGGCCAAACAGATGTATCCAGGCCGAGTGTCAAATGTCCAAGAGAGTTTTAAGGACGTGACAGCGGCTCCACACGGTTATTTGCTTTTTGATCTTCGACAGGAAACACCGGATCAGCTCCGCTTACGAAGTCATATTTTTCCAGATCAGCGTCAAGTCGTCTACATGCCTAAATAATATGTCCCACCGAATAAAACGTCACGGGGCCATGCTGCGATTTCTGGGCGAGGCGAAGCCAGCCGACGCGAAAGCCGTAATTAAATCGGCTTCCCCGGACCTCGTCCAATCAATATGCGAGTGCTGTCACAATGTGTTAAAAGGTAATGTTCCACTGACACCGGTTCAGAAGAGACTATTGCGGCGGCACAAGAACAGTCTGAGAGCGCTCACGCGTAAGAAGCTATCTATCAAGAAGAGGAAACAAATCTTACAGCAAGGTGGTTTCATAGGCGCTTTATTAGGTCCTATTCTAAACGTATTGAAAGGAATCGTGGGCTTATAATGAAGAAAATGATCTTGATCGACCCTCGGATACTGGAAAAACCCTACGTACCACCCGACACATTAACAGATAACTTGCGCGATTTGGATCATAAAATGCAACAAGTACTGGAGAACGAAGATCTACCACCACGGGAAAAAGCCTACGTGTATCAACAGACTTTGCAGCGGTATCTGAATCGACTTGAGCAGTACAGTCATAAGCCATTAGGAACAGTGGATATCAAGGAACAAAAATCCGAAGTCAGCACTTTACCGGCTTCAGTAGCCGAGACACCTCTTCAACCGACGCTGGCTAAAAGTCATCCAACATCTATTCATCCAACACCGGCTAAAAGTCAAGTAGGCGAGTCCAAAACAGCCGAGACAGCGCCACTTTACAAGCTCAGGCGAAGCAAAAAGAAGAGTAGGATACCTACACCCAAGTGGGAAAAATGGCCTCGCAAATAAGAAAATATTACTACGACCCTCAGAAACCCGGAGCCTACGGCGGAGCCACCGCTTTAAAACAGAATACTAAATTGAAGAATATAGAGATTTCGATGTCTCTGTCCAATCTGCCATATTTTGTGATCACACTTCCAAGATATTTGAATTCTTTAACTTATTTCAGAGTTGTGCTATTTATCTGTATACTTAGTGGGCCCGGCGATCTGCTAACTTGCATATATTCATTTTTGACTGTATTTATACTCATATTGTATCTGCTGCATGTTGAACTCAGATTATTAATATGATTTTGTAGTCTGCCCTCATCGTTGTAAAACAAGCACTGATCGTCTGCAAATAAAAATTCATTTATTTCCTGTAGATCAGTTGTTTCAGTCTGGAGTGAAGAGTTCTAAATTGTCTGAGTCTGTTCTGTCAAGACTTGCTTCTTTGGCATATTCTGTCCATGTAGATATTAAATAACAGAGGAAGAGAGCACACATCCTTGTCTCACTCCATTTTCAGCAATGACCGTTATAAAAGACAAGCAACGTTCCAGACTCACCGACAGTAACCTAGCTGCGCTTATGACTTTGGGCACGACAGATTTCTGCCCAGACATTGATAAACTGTCATCTAAACTTCAGTAACAGTTTATGAAGAACAGTTACAATTGTAAATTAATTTTATCAATAGCGATTTTCGAAACTGATGAAAAATTTATTGTTAAATGAACTTTTGATTTTAAACCAAAAAATGACCGCAGTGTAGTACTGACACTGATTGCCTTTAAAGCTTTAGAATTTTATTGACGAAAGTTAAGAAAGGTAAGAATTACGACGTTTATAATTTTGTAACGTTGTGGCCCGCTTAACTACCGAAAATAGTAGATATGGCCCTCTGCTTGAAAAGCTTTGGAATCACTGGGGTAGACTGTTATGAACATGTAGTGCCCTATGTATATACATATAGACCCACAGATGGTGTTGAACGATGATGATGATGATGATGATGATGATGATGATGATGATGATGATGATGATGATGATGATGATGATGATGATGATGATGATGATGATGATGATGATGATGATGATGATGATGATGATGATGACGATGATAATGATCATAACGATGAAAAGTAAGTGCAATAAAAACACGAGAAGACATATGAAAACCCCTACTCCCCCAAGAACGCTGAACGAAGATGATTGAGAAAAAACGCATGTTGTACGAATACAAGACAGAATATAACCGTGGCGTGTAATTCACTGAGATTGTCACAGATTAGCAACGGAGCGGAGAGTAGCAAACATGAGTCTGTAGAGAAATAACACACACCTTTAGACATGACCCTTGTGGGACACACTGGTTACACTTTCTTGCACTGAATCAGTCCAAACGTCTACGGCCTTCTACCAGCGTTTGGAGATTCCGTTGTCTCTTTGTTATGCTCTACTTCATTCTATGTACTCATACTGTACCAGCTACTGTACACTTCTGCTGACTTGCAGTCTTCATCGTTCCGACTGAGACCACAACAAGTGCCAGTTGCAGTCTAGAGGGAGTCGTTGAATAATGTATCAGAGAAATATCGACAACCTCACTTGTAATGTAGATAAGCATGTCAGACTGTCAACTTTCTCACATGAGTACGCCAAATCGCATTTGATATGCATGCATTGTATGTTTCTGAGAGATAAATATTCCATAAATATTAACGAGAGAACCGACAAACAATTGTGAACTGGCTAGCCCTTAATGGGTGGCTCACAGAGGGGCCATAGATGAATGTCATGCTTTTTGTGATGGAGACAACGGCTTAAGCATCAATTCATCTTTATTCTATACAACAAATTTCAGCTAAATAGTTTGCGTTTTCAACATTTCGGTGCGCCTCTTAATGTCTACACAATTTATCTGAAAGTTACGCGTGTTTAGAAGTCACGTTTGTGAAGATAATCCAGCCTTTCTTCGTTCATTCCAGATATTTCCAGGACAACATGGGGGAGCTTGGGACTGGACTGACAGGACGTACAACACACAGGACGTATAACACACAGGACGTACAACACACAGGATGTATAACACACAGGACGTACAACACACATGATGTACAACACACTTGACGTACAACACACATGACGTACAACACACAGGACGTACAACACACAGGACGTACAACACACAGGACGTATAACACACAGGACGTATAACACACAGGACCTACAGCACACAGGGCGTATAACACACATGACGTATAACACACAGGACCTACAGCACACAGGACGTATAACACACATGACGTATAACACACAGGACGTATAACACACAGGACGTATAACACACAGGACGTATAACACACAGGACCTACAGCACACAGGGCGTATAACACACAGGACGTATAACACACAGGACGTATAACACACAGGACGTACAACACACAGGACCTACAGCACACAGGACGTATAACACACAGGACGTACAACACACATGACGTACAACACACAGGACGTACAACACACATGACGTACAACACACTTGACGTACAACACACAGGACGTATAACACACAGGACGTACAACACACAGGACGTACAACACACAGGACGTATAACACACAGGACGTATAACACACAGGACGTATAACACACAGACGTACAACACACAGGACGTACAACAGACAGGATGTAAAACACACATGACGTACAACACACAGGACGTACAACACACAAGACGGGCTATATAGGACGTACAACACACAGGACGTATAACACACAGGACGTACAACACACATGATGTACAACACACTTGACGTACAACACACAGGACGTACAACACACATGACGTACAACACACAGGACGTACAAGACACAAGACGGGCTATATAGGACATACAACATACAAGACGTACAACACGCAGGACCTACAGCACACAGGACCTACAGCACACAGGACGTACTACACACAGGACGTACAACACACAGGATATACAACACACCGGACGAACAACACACAGGACGGGCAACACACAGGAAGGACAAAGAAGACGGACTACGCTCAGTACGAACAGCACACAGGACATACAACACATAAGAAGGCTACAAATAGGGCAGAAAACACAGAAGACAGAATAGGATTATGAGACACTAACAGGTGTATGTATTCGTGGTGAGTCTAGAACCGACATCGCAGCACTCTGGACTTCCCTGTACACGTTCCGACCTCATCTTCAAAAGGCGGGTCCCAATACTAATGGTACCAGCACAAGTCTGATTATGTGACCGTCTGGCCTTTTCTTAGAGCAGACCAGATGCTCTGGTCATTCCGTGCGACACCATTCCCTACATGCCAAGATGATTTATGAATCGAGCTCTTGCAGAAACGGATGACACGAATAACGATGGAATTAATCAGGGAGATAGAATTAATCATGGAGATTGAATATAATCTTAGTTTCATGATATCAGAACCTCACTGCATACACTTCTTCATGACACAGCCACACGCTCATCAATCAAGTCGAATGAAGTTCAGCTTATTCTCCCAACTTACAGAAAGCTGCACGCACAAAACCGTTTACAGGCGGCTGCATCATAGCTGTACATACTCTTGTCACCAGAATGCTGGATGTTTAAAATCATCCACATATTAGTTCACATATCCACATGTGTGAATGCTGGATGTTTAATATAATCCACATATTAGTTCACATTGTTTGGTCTCGAGAATGGCACTGCTTAGTTACGCGAAGTATCACATTGTTTGGTCATACGAAAACACGCTGAAGTCACCGAATTGCCCTGTTTAGTCACTCGAATAGCAGTGTGTGCATATATATATATATATATATATATATATTGAGAGACAGACAGGCAGGCAGGCAGGCAAATTCAATTCAATTCAACTTTATTTTAAAAGGGTCACAAATTAGGCACACATGCCTATCTTACATTCGGCCCTTCCAGTCACTCATCTTTCGTTCATCAATAATGCATTATACATTCACATAGGAAGAAAAAACAAACATTGTCAAATGAATGTTGTAACCATACATAATGCGAATTACCATGTTATGAGGCACATCTCCCACCCACCCACACATCACCCGACCCACACACACACACCCACCAACACACACACATCCACGAACAAATAAATACCACACCAACCGACCCATCCCCCTCCCACACACACCCCACCACCCACATACACTACCCCCACCCATTCCTCCAACCCACACAAACTCACCCACCCACACAAACATCCCCCACCACCTCACATATCCCGAGCCCACACACATACACATCCTAATCCACACACACACATCCCTCACCCACACAACCTCTACCCCCCACATCCCTCAACCACGCATCCCCAACCACACCTCCCTCGACCACACATTCCCCACCCACACACACATCCCCCACCAACCCACACATCCCGCACCCACCCACACATACACCCACATATCCCCAACCCATACACACACATCCCCACCAACACATATCTCCCTACCCACACATACACACACACACACACATCTCCCTACCCACCTATGCATCCCCAATCTACTCACAAACACTCGACCACCAACACATACATCCCCCACCCACAGCACACATAACCAACCCGCCACACACATCTCCCCACCCATATACATCCCTCAACCAACACATACTCACTCACCCACACATTCTCCCTACCCACCCACACACTCCGAACCACCCATCCCCTAACCACACATCTCTTGATCACACATACCCCCAACCACACATATCCCCCACCCACTCATACATCCCGCTCCGACCCACACACATCCCTCACCCACCTACACATCCCTCAGCCACTCCTACACCCCCACCCACCCATACATCCTCCACCCAAACATCCCCACCACCCACACATCCCCTACCCACCGACAAATATCTCCCACCCATACACACATTTCCCGCACCACTCACAAACATCCCGCACCCACACACTATCCCCCAACCACACCCACATCCTCAACCACCTACCACAAATATGCCCCACCCACACACAAACACACATCCCCCACCCACACACACATCCCCCACCCACACACATATCCCCAACCCACACACCACACACTCCTCCTCATCCACCCTTACATCCCCAATCCACCAAAACACATCTCCCACCCACACACCCCGCCATCCACACATATTTCACTCCAACCATCCAAACATCCCCACCCACCCACACATATCCCCCACCCATACACACATTCCCGCACCCATCCCACACACTCATTCTGCACCCATACACACAACCCCACACCCATTCCCACACCCTCTACTTACACCCCCCCCCCCCCACACATCCACCCACCAACACCCACAAATCTCACTATTCACCAACACCCACGCACCCCCACCCATCCAAACGCATACCCCCCCCCCCATCCAGACACCCACACCCACACATTCCCCACACATACATAAAGACTGAAAGACAGGCAAACTAGCGGGCAGGCGGGCGGACGGAGGAACGGACCGACCGACCGACGGACGGACCGACGGACGGACGGACGGACCGACCGACCGACCGACCGACCGGCCGACCGACCGACCGACCGACTGACCATTAAAAAACAATTAAAACTTACCATTTGTATAATCCAGTAACAGAATGTGAAATGTAAATATAACTATTTTCAAGTTTACATATTTGGAATCTTTATTCATTTTCCTATGAATCCATGCTGGTAATTAATTTCTTCATTTGATTGTTGTGAAATCTATTGCATTCTGTGCAGGCAAGGTCCATCCATCATGTGCTATGCCGAAAAGCGTGGGTGGTCATGTTTTGCCATCTGACTCGATCACCAGAGTCGTGGATCAGCTCCGTGTTTCTGTCTCGACCATGCCACGTGGTCAACCATCCAGGTATTTAATTCTTGGTCTTCCCTTTGGTCACCTCCCTTCGATCTTGCCAGTTGTCACCAAGTTCTCCAATTAATTTCTTCTCATAACATGCCCACAACATTTTGACTGTCTACGTCTAATGTCTCTAATCGGTTTATGATCTTCATATGTTTCTTATTTCTTCATTTGTTTCAGCAGCCGCTCCGCGTGGAACGCACAATTGTCTGAAGTAAATCCCGGGGAACCAAGTCCCATTCACCTGTAAGATGAGCTTCCAGCTGTTGCAGAATAGCTGCAGAACCTTGCTTGTAGTCTCTGCGTCCAAGCTCGTCACACGGATGTTCTATATGGGACATGTCTGGTGATAGGGCAGGCCAATTAATCGCCTCAGTATTCTGCTGCTGTGGATATTGCTGCGTAATGCATATTGTGTGAGAACGTGCGTTATCCTGCTGGAGAAGCTGCAAGTCTGGATAAATTGTGGGTGCAGAAGCAGCCAATGCATCTAGAACCTCATTTCGATATGTTAAAGCATTAACATTTCCACGGAAGATGTGAAGAGGCAAGCGATGGTGACAACTGAATCCTCTCAAAATGTAAATACTGTCACCTCGAAATCGGCTGTGCTAATGAACACAGCAATCTGCATAGTGCCCTCTACACCGTCGCCAAATCCACATACTGTACGTCCATCAGCAATGGATATGTTAAATCTGCTCTCGGCTGTGAATAGGACCAGGGCAGTGCCGTGCAGTGATACAGAGAGGCGGCCGCATTAGCGGCACTGTCAGGGGGCGGCATAAGCAACGACATGAAAACACGATTTGAACCATTCAATAATTAATAATCTGAATAGAACAGCATTCCACTGCATTCCATCTGACATGTTGCTCTGCCCATTGCAGGCGCTGTTGACGATGTCTGCGAGTCAAGTTTGGTCCAGTATGAGGTCGTATTACGTAAGGTCTGTATCTCTGAGTTGCCCACGTCTACCCACTATTGCTGTTGCTGTTTGACTTGCCGGGAGAAAACGATTTCTTAGGTGACTCAGCGCAATATGACGATCTTGCTCAGGGGTAGTAACGTGGTTGGCCACTCCTAAGTCTATCCCGGGCACTGCCAGTGGTTGTGTGTGTGTGTGTGTGTGTGTGTGTGTGTGCGTGCGTGCGTGCGTGCGTGTGTGCGTGCGTGCGTGCGTACGCGTGAGTGTGAGAAATTTTGCCACAAATCATTCCAATTAGCAAGAAACTTGTTCAGACAGCCACAATCCGGAAACCTCTGCGTCGAGAAAGAGGAGCATTTGGTACACACGTACTCGGATGCACAGCGCCATGTTCCAATCGGAGAAATAGAAGAGCTGGTATCGCCATAAGAACCTACAATAAGTTTCAATGCCAAATCACCGAGGTGGGACGAGGTCGTGGCTATTGTGAAGAAGGCCAAAGGTAAGTCGGCACCGCGTCCCTATGGTGTCTCCTACACAGTGTACAAACGATCTGAAAAGGCTCCACCAGATACTGAGATCTGCGAGGAGCCACCAACGAATAAGTCCGGAGTGGAGCAAGGCCAATGGAATCTACATACTCAAGGAACAGACCTCAACAAACATTACCCAGTTTATGCCAGTCTCTCTTCTGAACGTCGAGGGCAAAATATTCTTCTATCATGGCTAGCAGAATCACGACATACCTAATGGCGAACAGGTATATCGACAAGGCGGTTCAAAAAGGGTACACACCTTGAGTCCCCGGATGTGTGAAACATGCTACCATGATCTGGGATGCTATCCAGAGAGCGAAGAGCGAAAAATCAAACCTTCACGTGGTATGGTTGGACCTGGCTAACGCCTACGGGTCAGTGACCCATCAGATGCTGTGGCAGGCCATTAGGGTGTACCACGTGCCCGAAGAAATCACATCGATGCTTAAGCAACATTTCACCGGGTTTAATCTCCGTTTTTCTACCTCGGCGTTCACGACCAGATGGATTGACGTCCAAGTGGGTATAGCGATGGGATGTACCATTTCGCCGATACTATTTGTCATGGCCATGCAGGTCGTTCTGGGTGCCGTATCCGGCTACGCTCAAGGACCGAGACTCAAGGAGGAATGTAGGATGTCGCCACTCAAGGCCTTCATGGACGACACGACTATCCTGACACCAGATGAGAGTCATGCACACTGCATGCTCCAAAGGTTTGATCAACTGATCGACTGGTGCAGGATGAGCTTCACACCCAAGAAGTCAAGAAGCCTGTCGATCGTGAAGGGCAAAGTGGCGGCAACTGCATTCAAGGTGGCTAACCAGGCGATGCCCACTGTAATGGAGCAACCCGTCAAGACTCTCCGCCGAGTGTACGGTTCCTCGCTGACAGACAGAAGGAGTACAAACAACACGAGACAAAAACGGTCTGCGAGCCATCGATAAAGCAGACTCATTGGAAATTCAAGATCTGATGCCTCCAGTTCATACGATCCGAAGCTGCTATGGCCCCTACTCATCTTGACGTGTGCACGAGCACGGTAGAGGCGTTAGAGATAAATGTCAGCAACGCCACAATAAATGGCCTGGAGTGCCATCATATCTGACGGACGCAGCGTTTGTATCCAAAGAAGTCCAAACTCTTGCTCCCGTTCAAGTCTGTTGTTGAGGAATACAAAGTTGAAAAAGCCAGGCTCACGGTGATGCTGAGCGAGTCCCAAGATGAAACAGTGAGCGGCTCCAGCCGACGCCAGACGGGAAGAAATGGAAGGTTGACGAAGCAGTCGAATCGGCGCAAAGTTCGCTTCAGCTAAAGGAAGTGATGGGACACACCCAGTCCAACGGACAAGGTTTTGGCTATCAAAGCGACACGCAATGGTGGTCAAAGGCGTCGGCCAGACAACGCAGAGACATGATGGTCCAGGAGATTCGCGAAGGCGAAGACGAGAAGCGAGTGCGGAAAGCGGTGCAGCAGCCGCAGCAAGGGCAGTGGGTGTCATGGGAGTGAACTCAGCAGAAGTCCCTCTCGTGGAACGACATTTAGCGCTTGCCGCCGTTGAGAATAAGCTTCCTTGTCAGAACACTTTACGATCTCCTGCTGTCAGCTGTTAACCTGGTCAGATGGGGTATATCCGACGACCCAACATGTCCCCTGTGTAGCAACACGCAGACCAAGACTGTAGAACACGTGTTGCCTGCGTGTAGAGCGGCCCTTGGCCAAGGCCGATACACGTGGCGCCACAACAAGGTTCTCACAGCACTGGCAGCCATAGTGGATGTAGCAAGACTCCGAGCAAACAGGGGTACTGTTGTCAAGGCCGGGTGGATTCGCTTCGTAAACGCTGGACACAAGCCGAACAGCAGAGTCTACTGCCCTGACAGCCTACCTTCCACCATGGGGGGCGCTGAAGACCGGGAACTGACAGTATACCTGCAGAGCCGTGGCAAATTAGTTAGTTAGTTGTATATCCTTTACAGGACGTTGCAGTCAACATCAGCATTGTTTGCTGTTTTGATCTCTGGCAAGTTTACGTTCAGTAGTTTGCCACTGCTTTCTGAACGACCAGCACCCATACCATATCGTAAAAAACCAACACAAGGCGATCTGCTGCCAAATCGCCAGCAGCTGTGTTTTGAACGCGGATATGCGAGATTACGAACTGCGCCTGTAACCTCTTCGCTGTGGCAAATACCCAGCGGACATCCTAAAGTTGCAGCTGCGACCAGACATTGTAATGTGCTCTCCGTCGACTCAACAACAGTTAGTACTAATCGAGCTAACTGTTTCGTTTGAGTCAAGAGACGAGGATCAGCACACCTATAAGATGGAGAAATAAGGGACATGGTCGCAAGCCTGAGACAAGAAGGATATACCGTCAGGCTTTTCGCCGCTTAGATAGGCGCGAGAGGCCTTGGTACTACTAACTCTGCATACAACGTGATGAAACAAATAGTTGTAAAAGAACCCGGAGCACTTAAAAGACTGGGCGAGGCAGCGGAGAAGGTCTCGAGCTGGCTATGGAGCAAGTGCAGTACGGTGTGGGACAAGGATGCGCAGTAAATGGTTCAACTTTGACTGTAATGTTAGTCACTGTCTCTAACACAAAAACATCTCCAGAAGATCACCACCTCACAATAAAACAGAAACAACAGCCACGGTCACGTGCCGACCCCGGAGCCATCCCACCAGGGAAGAACAGGGCACCTAAGCTGGGTGTAGCGATCACCCGAATCTGAAATGTCAGCCAAGTCTAGCCTCAGTAGCCAGGCATGGGCAACTACGGCTTGGGGTGAATAGTGCGTCTTGCTAGGATCACGCCCAGCAGCCATAGCGGGGGTCCAGGGGAAGACCCAAGCCAAAATGAACCCAGAGGAAGAGCTGGCTTCCGCTGGGAGCGCGCGTGAGGCTGTTAATGGGGCACGAAGAAGGCAGCAATGACGTCCACTGTCAGGGTAATAGCCAACCACCATTACAGAGGCGAAGACTGGGGCCAACTGCCGGGGGAAGAAGCTGGCTTCCCCGCGGCCAGTTACGGTTCAGTGTCAACGTTGGTGTGCACCGGGTGCTCAATGGTCATCCTCCGGTGGTGGGATGACCTCTGGGCAGTCATACATAGTGAAGTCGACAAGGGAAAGCCTCGATAAATACGCAAGACAGTAGAAAGACGTCTGGGAGTCATGACCCAGGCGGGTACGCCCCCTGAGAGTGTCAAGAAAGCAAAGGGCTCGAAACATTCAACAAGGGGGGACATCTTCTGATTATCAGAAGCCTCCTGTCGTGCTTGCTCCCTGGCGGAGGTTTTACTACTGATAAAATAACAGTCTGGGATAGAAGGAATTCACATCAATAGAGAACAATGAAGTGTCTATCATGGAATGAACTATTGCGGTTGCTGCACTTGTTGGTAGCATGCCAAGGATTTTTACAGAGCTCTGTGGCCCCAGCTTGTGTTAGGTGCAAAATTAAGTGGTGTTTAGGGTTTGAATGTCCAGTAGACTTACGAAACATAAGGGGATGTGTGGATGAATACATTTGGAGAGGTTCTAGACAATTGACCTAGGATACAAGGGGGTGGCAGCCGAAAAGATCTGAGAACTACTACTGTAAGATGCAACCACGTTGCTAGTTGCCAGCAAGTTGTGTGTGTGTGTGTGTGTGTGCGCGCGCGCGCGCGTGCGTGCGTGCTTGGGTGGTGTACAATAACAACAAACTCTACTGCGAGAACAGTTGAAGCCATTACTGGAAATACTCTCAAACCGACTTCCTACTAGTCAACTACAGCTTTTGTGGCTGCAAACTATGCCATTAGCAAGATAATACATGCACAGGTGTTGATGTTCACCCTTACAAGTAGAGGAAAGAAGTAGAGATTAGAGGACACACTAGACTTTACTTCTATATTTTTACTCATACAAGTAGAGGAAAGAAGTAGAGATTAGAGGACACACTAGACTTTACTTCTATATTTTTACTCATACAAGTAGAGGAAAGAAGTATAGATTAGAGGACACACTAGACTTTACTTTTATATTTTTACTCATACAAGTAGAGGAAAGAAGTAGAGATTAGAGGACACACTAGACTTTACTTCTATATTTTTACTCATACAAGTAGAGGAAAGAAGTAGAGATTAGAGGACACACTAGACTTTACTTTTATATTTTTACTCATACAAGTAGAGGAAAGAAGTAGAGATTAGAGGACACACTAGACTTTACTTCTATATTTTTACTCATACAAGTAGAGGAAAGAAGTAGAGATTAGAGGACACACTAGACTTTACTTCTATATTTTTACTCATACAAGTAGAGGAAAGAAGTATAGATTAGAGGACACACTAGACTTTACTTTTATATTTTTACTCATACAAGTAGAGGAAAGAAGTAGAGATTAGAGGACACACTAGACTTTACTTCTATATTTTTACTCACAAAAGTAGAGGAAAGAAGTAGAGATTAGAGGACACACTAGACTTTACTTTTATATTTTTACTCATACAAGTAGAGGAAAGAAGTAGAGATTAGAGGACACACTAGACTTTACTTCTATATTTTTACTCATACAAGTAGAGGAAAGAAGTAGAGATTAGAGGACACACTAGACTTTACTTTTATATTTTTACTCATACAAGTAGAGGAAAGAAGTAGAGATTAGAGGACACACTAGACTTTACTTCTATATTTTTACTCATACAAGTAGAGGAAAGAAGTAGAGATTAGAGGACACACTAGACTTTACTTCTATATTTTTACTCACACAAGTAGAGGAAAGAAGTAGAGATTAGAGGACACACTAGACTTTACTTCTATATTTTTACTCATACAAGTAGAGGAAAGAAGTATAGATTAGAGGACACACTAGACTTTACTTTTATATTTTTACTCATACAAGTAGAGGAAAGAAGTAGAGATTAGAGGACACACTAGACTTTACTTCTATATTTTTACTCATACAAGTAGAGCAAAGAAGTATAGATTAGAGGACACACTAGACTTTACTTTTATATTTTTACTCATACAAGTAGAGGAAAGAAGTAGAGATTAGAGGACACACTAGACTTTACTTTTATATTTTTACTCATACAAGTAGAGGAAAGAAGTAGAGATTAGAGGACACACTAGACTTTACTTCTATATTTTTACTCATACAAGTAGAGGAAAGAAGTAGAGATTAGAGGACACACTAGACTCCACTTCTATGAGTGCTCCTGATTACCTGTGACTTTACATCTTGTGTTATTTCAACGGCCGCGTTAGTTCCCCGACAATTGATATATGTGTGTTGAGTTGAGTTGAGTTAAGTTGAGTCAAGCACCGACATCATTGCCGGCGGGGCATTCACATAAGCGCCCAGTCATCAACTTCAACAGCCAGCGAAAAGTTCCAATACTAAGGGTGCCCGTTACAATCTGATCACATGTCCGTCTAGCTTTACCTCTTAGTGACAACTATCTTCCACATCCTCTGACCACTCCCGGTGCCTCATTCTATCCACACCACGATAGTCTATCTGTTCTTCTGCATTGTTCACGCACTCACAGCGGGCCTTCACCACATCTGCCTTATCATGCATCAGATCACCCCTCAATGATGCAGCACAGGCCAATCTGTCTGCTTGTTCATTCTCAACCACACCAGAGTGTCCTGGAGAAAAGATCCCTGGAAAGCTCACAACCCGCGAAACATGAATTGATGTATATTGTATACCATTCAGCACGAGGCTGCCAGTCTTCGCCTTTGCCAGCAAGCTTTGTGGATGTCACAGTCAAGACAGGTGTATATAGTTGGTCCTCCAACCAGCGGAAAGCTTCAGTAACCACTCCCACCTCCATTCTCAGGTATGATGTTGTGGCGTCATATGCCAAGCTCTCCTTTAACAAACATTGGCGATTTAACAAACATTTACCCCCCCCCCCCCTTACGGGAAACCGAAAAATTCTCCCCTTGGGGGGAATTCCCCACCGGTTGAGAACCCCTGTATTAGAACAAGTCTAGACGTCTACATAAAACGTGATTAGCTGGTCTACTTACGTTATAAGATGAATTTCAGAAGCGCGAGAAGTACAGAACTGTAAAGTATGGCGGGAAAAACAATATCATGTAATCGGTTCTTGTATTAAAGCGATCTTGAAATAATCTTAATTCCTCCCCCCCCCCATGGAAACCCTAACACCCCCCACTCCCACCCCGGGGGGGGGGGGGGGGGAATTCCCTACCGGTTTAGAACCACTGGTATAGATAATCACATCGTCAGGGCGCGAGTAGTCCTGAATTGCTGAATTTCGACTTCCGTACCACCTGCTAGTCACTTCCTACATAACCCTACACAAGTCTGAATTTCTATTCGGCACTCCTTGCCTCTGCCAGTCTTCTCACGTGGGCACATTTTCCTTATAGTATCTTCTGCCTTAGCCATCCATGATCTTCCTCTTAACAGCATGTAGCCCTTGACTGCACCCATGGAATCATGCAGGAGGTGTTCCTTGTCCACAGCCATCTGTGTTTATTATGTATATAACGACACTTTACGAACCAGCCATGTCTCGTTTTTAAATGTCTGTATACTGGACACAGCATTACGGTCTGGTGTGTTTGTGTGTTTGTTATTTAACCTATACTCAATAGTATCTGGTTTATCTTCCAATCTCTACTTCTTGGTTTATCTTCCAATCTCTACTGCTGTCCTCTACTTCAACGAGTGCCAATCAATATATGTAAATGTATGTTTCCTGCTATTTCAGTGGCCTCAGGGATTCCCCAACAATTGATATTTCTGTGTATTACATTACCCAAGGATATAACCTTCCATTGAATCCGCTCAAGTTTCAATCAATCAATCAATAAGGTGCCGTCTCCACAATGAAGGTTGACTGCAATGGATTTCCAACACTGTCTGTCTCTCTCCCTGACTGTACATTCTGTCAGACGGATGTTCCTCCATCTCTTGATGTTATCTTCCCACTTGTATCGTTGGCTACCTCTTGCTCGCTTGTCCTTAACCTTGCCCTCCAGTATGCTGTTTAAGAGTAGCATGTCTTTCAACGTGGTCGAAATATTTCACTTGCCTCCACTTTATTTATGTCATCAACGCTCTCTTCATTCTCAGTTTTTCAAGAACCTCTGGATTTGATTGTTTTTGTTTCCATGAAATACGACAAATTCGTCTGTATATCCACATCTCCAGAGCCTCTATGCAACTTTCTAGTTGCATGTTCAATGTCTAGGCTTCCGCGCAAAGAGTAGCGTTGAATATACGCTCAAGTGTGGACAAAGGCTATTTGTTCATGTGAAATTTGATATAAATCCACCGCATCCGACACAATTTATTCAAGTGCGGCATTGATACACACACCGACACTTAATGCATCGTGTCTCCGTGGATAGCTTCCTGAACAATACTCATTTTCCCTGCTCTATTATTTTAGGGGTATCCATTGGGTTGACAAAATTCTAGAAGACCTGGACTTTGCCGACGACATAGTGCTTTTGAGTTCAACACACCCGGATGCCCAAGAGAAAATAAACCATCTCCAAAATGTTTCAGGACAAATTGGTCTCCAAATTAACACCACAAAAACAAAAACTATTGATCTTACCAACAGTTCAGACGACACCAAATTAAGCAACCATGTTCTTGAAAAAGTCAACATCTTCACATACCTAGGAAGCAAAATGACATCTACAGGGGACTCAAAACCAGAAATATTATCTAGAATCTCACTGGCATCTGGTGCCTTCAATAAACTGTTAAACATCTGGAAGTCAAAGTCACTCAGCCAACATACGAAACTTAAAATCTTCAATTCTTGTGTGATTCCAGTGCTAACGTATGGATGTGAGAGTTGGAAATCAACAGTAGCTTTAGATAGAAAATTAGACAATTTTGAGAACAAATGTCTTAGAAGAATTCTAAACATCCAGTGGACAGATTTCAAAACCAATGCGCAAATAAGACAAGAGACTAAGCAAGATATTGTATCCAATTTTATATGAAAACGCCGTTGGAACTACATCAGCCATGTACTCAGAATGGACAAGACAAGACTCCCCTACCAAGCCCTCATATGGTCACCAGTAGGGAAAAGAAAACGGGGAAGACCAAGAGAGACCTTGCGTAGAACCATCATCAGAGAAGGCTCATTCAACGGCCAAGTGAACATCCAAGATCTACAACAGGTGGCAGCGAACCGCCAGACATGGAGAGCCATGACTTCTGCCCTATGCGCCGCCTTAGGCTCAAGAGGAAAGACTAACTAACTAACTAACTAATTATTTTAGGATAATGCAAACAGGCAATAAGATCATTCACACTATTTTTTTTTTTTTCGTTGCATACATCGGTATTTTGCCTAAATTACCAGAAGTCGAGAAGCAAATTATGGTGAACACAAAAACGGAACCATAAATTTCCAGAAAGGCGAAACAAAATACCACTACGGCAAGTAGTTCTCATATTTATTGCCTCATAAAAATGAACGCTACTCTGGCCAGGTCAAACAGCCGGCACTTCTCATACATAAATGTTACACATAGTCGTACAGCATCTCCGGCTGTAGAAAATAGCCTTGCCTTTGATTTGTTTAGTTACAGTGTTTTAATGGGATAATGTGATTAAGAACGTGTAGATTTGGACAAGAAATAACTCCACTTGAAACACCATATTTTACTTTGAAAATGCAGTCAATTTAATAACAAATGGACAGCAAGTAAACCTTATATGAATAAATTAATGCACTGGACGTTGGGGCGATCAAGCATTCATCAGAAAACTAAAGCAAAAACACAATGGATACTAAAATATAACGGAAAGCACAAAAAGGTTAAAACGATAGAGATAAAGAAAGGTAGCCTCGGTGGTGCAGTAGCTAGCACGCTTACCTGTCTACCTGGTGGTCTTGTGTTCGAATCCTGATCCAGGTGGATGATTTTTTTTAAAATTGACTTGAACTTCCAGGTCGTCACTCCAGCGAAATATTGATCCACATCACAATCGAGTATGACTGGTCTGTATACAAATATGGAGCCAGCACCATATACCCAACAAGCGCCAAGATGTTTAAAAGGGCTCTACAATGCGTGTGTGTGTTCTCAGCTAAATAAAAGGGTCCCTCAATGCGTGTGTGTTTTCTCTGCTAAATAAAAGGATCATTCAATGCTTGTGTGTTTTCAAAGCTAAATAAAGACATGACAGAAAGGGATGATAACAGAGAGACAGGACGGGAGAACGATGAACAAAACAATTAACGTGGTAATCAAATGACTACTGGGGTACTAGGACCGTTTGAGAAAATCATCAGCTTCCTGTAAAATAAGACCAGTGTCGAGAGTATCGTAGTGTTATTTTGATGTCAGTCAACAGTCTCGCTAAACTTGCAGCCATGATCCTAGCGTCAGAAAGTCCCATGCTGAATGGTGCTGTTGAAACCTAAGGGAACACGTTACTTGGCGTTGCTGTTGGTGTCAAGGAGATGTTGCCTATATCGATCTGTCAAACGTCGACTAGCGTGGCCATTGTATTTATAACTGAGACGTCTGGAGATGCTGGTCTTCGCAAGAACATGATCACAAAGCACAGTGGGTGTTGTGGTGGTCAACAGATATAAACAGACGCCTTTCTTCTTTGTACTCCCTGCCAATTTTATCTAGCTGCAAACACTTTTGATTTTATTTTCAAGCCACCACCTTCAAAACCCATTCCTACCCTTAGTTGATTCTTCAATGTCTTCTTCCATGCGCACACTGCCTCCCTTGTCCGTGCATTCTTCTATGCGCACACTGCCTCCCTCCCCTTGTCCGTGCATTCTCCCAAGTGCACACTGCCTCCCCCACCTTGTCCATGCTTTCTTCCAAGTGCACACTGCCTACCTCCCCTTGTCCGTGCATTCATCTATGCGCACACTGCCTCCCCCACCTTGTCCGTGCATTCTTCCAAGCGTACATTGCCTCCCTCCCCTAGTCCGTGCGTTCTTCCAAGTGCACACTGCCTTCCTCACCTTGTCCGTGCATTCTTCCAAGTGCACACTGCCTTCCTCACCTTGTCCGTGTATTCTTCCATGCGCACACTGCTCCCCCCCCCCCCCCCCCCCCCCCACCTTTTCCGTGCATTCGTAGACCCACTCTGTTATTTCTTATAGTTTCCGTGTAAAACTGACATCTGCTACTGTAATTTTCCCTTTCTTTAAGAAGGTGAACGGCCAATAATTGCTAGCAGAAAGCAAAACATGTTTTCAACGAGACTATCAGTGTACGCGAAGTTTACCAACGTCAAACAAAAACTGAAGAGAATAGTGCATTTTGAATTAGCAACAAATTTTTTGGTTTAGTGTGATATACACAGAATCATCGGAAGATGACATGCTGGTAGATGAAGTTCATGATGATAATCATTGGTTGAATGTGATTGTGTATTCTTTTTAAAAGTGAACTGCAACAATCAATGTTTCAACCACTAGTTCCGAAATGTAAGAGGCATTAACACTGGACTGGCGACCGTCCATTGTTTGGGGTCGATATTTCAAGATCAAATATCTGTCTTTAGTTTAACACAAATACACACACGCGCGCGCGCGCTCACACACACACACACACACACACACACACACACACACACACATTAAAAGCCCGTTGTACACCTTAATTACTCTGATCAGTATTATCGTTTCCATTTGTTCTGGTTATATTTTGAAATACTCTTGTCATAACCACGTTTGAATAACGGAGACACAAACAATAGATTATACGATTTAATGTCTGGCATATTTCACTGCATCTTGTCGGGCACATACTGCAGAAATCACAACATGAAATAAAGCAATAAGATACATCCTTCAAGCTGAAAGTACATATTCACATCGTAATTTGAAATGGCTGCCTCGGTAATTTTAAGCTATCATGTCTTTTTCTTTGCACAAAGCTAGCTTTTGTAAATGAATGGCAAGTACAACTATCCATGTGCATGCAGGTGCCAGTCTGCAGAACAGATATGCGGTTGAATAACAGTGTATTCGAACATATGCCCATTTGGATCGACAGAATAATAAACAAAGACTCTGGTAACCTGACAAAGTCAAAATTCCGGAAATTTTCAACGTCATCGATTCGACGGCATTTTGGAAACCGGTCACGTAATTGATAGGACTGTGTGTTTCGTATGGTCTTTAACACAAAATGTTCGTGTGTTAAAGCTGGTCTAGGTAATTGCTTTTCATTTACAAAAGCCATCACTCTGCAAACAAAAAGTTTAAGATTATCGTTGTCATCATCATCAAGTGCCGTGCCGGCTGGCGTAGGCGTTCATGGCTCTCCACAGATCTCGGTCTTTAGTGTTCTGGATCAACTCTGCTGATGATATTCCTCCATGCCACCGTCTCAATCCGTCCAGCATCATTTTTCTTGGTCTTCCTCTCGATCCTTCCAGTTGTCACGATGTTCTCCAATGCCTCTCTTCTCATCACATGACCAAAGAAAGCTGTTTGTCTCTTTCTTATTGTTGTATATAGTGTTCTAGTTTCATTAGCCTCTTTCAGGCAATCGTTGTTAGTTACTCTGGCAGTCCAAGGAATTCGCAACATTCGTCTTAAAAACCACATCTCTGTTGCTTCTAAGTTCTTCCTAATTTGTTCAGTTACATTCCAAGATTCGCTGCCATACAGCAAAACTGGTTCTATAGCATTTTAGCACTCTCTTTCTTACATTCACTGATAGCGACTTATTGCATAAGATACTCTTCATTTTCTGAAATGCGGCTTTTGCCTGCCCTATTCTGCTCTTAATCTCTGTTGTACATCTTCCATCCGATGTTATAAATGCCCCTAGGTATTTAAAATTATCCACTTGGTTGAGAATTTCCCCTTCTATTTCTATGTCACATTTTGGTGTCCCCATTTGCTTTGATATCACCATTGTTACTGTTTTCTTGATATTCAAGGAGAGTCCTTTTATCTTTGTAGACAATTCAAATTATTGTATGAATATATGTGTTGTATATTTCAGCTTGAAGAATGTATCTTATTGTTTTAGTTTATGTTGTGTGGTTTCTGCAGTATGTAGTTGACGAGATGCAGCGAAATAAACCAGGCAATAAATCGTGCAATCCATTGTTTATGTCTTATTTATTCAAATACGCCACGGGAAAACACTGTTTTGAATTACTACGTTTCTTCTTCTTCTCCTCCGTACACCTTCAGACGTCACGTCGACGTGAAGAAAAAAAGCAGCAGTCAATTAGAGCTTGTTGACATCTGTATTGCCATGTCTTTCCTTATCATTGGGATTATAGAATGACATTTGACTCAGTTTTAACACTCACCTTTGAACAGTGTGACGAATAATCAAACGACTCCAAGGAAGGAACCAGACTCGTACTTTTATTTTGTATCGAGTGGAACAAATAACAAAGGATGATTCACATGTGTTATTAAACTGCTCCCGAGATGTGGGCGCGGCGTTTAACTATTTACATTTCATGAAACTCCCTGCCTTCTTCCTAATGTTCTCCTTGAGGCGTGGACCTGTCATTTCGCTGTCCTGAGTTTTATCACGTCTAGGTTTTCGGGTTCTGCTTTAATTATCCATTTTGCCGATCGATCCCTCCTCTTGAAAATCTATTCGCTGACGCTCGGAATAAGTTGCATACGGATCTCTGGAAGATACGTCCTCTTTTCAGAATCACACACAGAGAAAGTCCTTTGTTGTTCCGTGACGCTATATTCGTTTCCACTGGTATCTTCCTTTCCTATTTGTCCATTTTTGTGCAGAACTGGGAAAATCCCATTCGTGACTTTTGTGGAGTGTACCGTCATATGGCATAATGCCCCCTCCTAGATAAAAAAAAATGTTTTCATTTTTTTTTCTATGGATATATGTAGTACTTTGCAAATATATGCATTAACCTTTAACAACGAAACCTGGAAAATTCCTAGTCTCTCCCTTTATCTACCCTCAAAAAAAATAATACTGTCATATGACGGGCACGCCCACCTGTCTAATACCCCATTAGACGTCGTGTGGCTGATCATGGGAGATCATACCAACTAATAACCATATTAGTCCCTACCTTGTCTCAATAGACAAGTGTGTCCTAACTCTAGGTCATACCATGAGTTTTGGACGAGAGTAATAATGGGTATTCCCAGTATTCCATTTTTGGTCGTTGTTGTTGTTCCTCCATATATTCCATATATATTTATATGTTGGTAGGGTAGACGTAACTATCCATGTCTTGCAAAATTTTATGGAGCCATTTGATATGTTCGACTGTCCAATATGTGTGTGTATATCTTTAGACCATCAGCCAATTCCGTATATATTCATAGATCTTAATGGATCGATTGGCAAAATAGTTCGCTCTTCCAAAATTAATTCAACCAAAACCCACTCACTTCATCACAATGAACCATTGAATAATAATTATCAATATACATATTCTAAAATACTGACTTATCTACTTAACTTATTAATATAACAAATTAACTCAAACAAATTAACTAAGTAATTGTTCAATCGGAATTAACCAATAACATTACACAACACAATCTACAAATACTTGACCGCAGTTTTCCACGTAAAATAATGACGGTCAAACATCCATCCAATGTGCAGGACATATTATTGGATCATTGCATCCGTGCATATGTCTCTGTCAATAAATGTAAATTAACCACACATGTATCTATTTGATTATACTATGTATTACTAACAGTATTAATTTAAAGTCACCGATTGTATCAACATTGTTTATTAATTAGGTGCTATTTGAACAGAACCGATACAATAAACTATAACTGAATAAATTATAATATATATTAGTCTTACTATATACTACAATCGACTTAGAATGTCTCATATGATATGATTGACTGATTAAAATCTTGCAGACATAGAGTTGTGAAGAATCCTATATAAATTTAGTAATGTTCTCTATTATAGACATAATTATCAAAGAATATAGAATCAAACTATTTTTAAGATGAATTATAGAACTATTAGATAATGTGAACAATTCTGACAAGTGATATCTGGAATAACCAAGTAATCAGACCTAAGACCCTAATGTGTCTGTAGTGTATTATGTGTTGATATGAACCTAACACTTTCATCCCATTTTATTTTTCTTTATTTATTTCTTTCATTCTATTTCTTTCTTCTATACTTATGGTGTTTCTGTACTGTATGCCTGCTAATATTTGTACTTTTCAACTTTGTTGAATTGAACACTGTCATACTTTTCACTTGTATATATATTGACAATAGAGTATGTTTGATTACCTTACAGCAGACAAACGCCAAGTAAATACAGTATGCATTAATCAATGCATTTTGTTTATTGTAAATTTGTTTGTTATTATTGACTTGTGTGTAAATTTCCTTGAGTGATTGAATGACTGTATTTTTATTCACAATATCATCAATATATGCTTTTGTTTGTGAGGATGTGTTCCTGACTATGGATGGTACCTGAGATAAGGTCAATTTCAGCCATATCAAAATGTTTGTAATAAATATGGTCACAATATCCCATGTCGTCTGTTGTTTGTAACCATTATGTTTAACTTTTGTTATCTTCTTGTGTGCTACTCTGTTGTTATTAACAGTCGGTTGAACTTTTAATGAATGTGTAATTCCTTCTTCTTGTGATACTTGGGTTTGTGATTCTGTGCGTATCACATCAAGTTTGCGTTCTCCAGTTTGAACGTAATCTTTAACATCAGTGATGTTACCAATTATCAACCCAGCACATGGGTTTGGCAGTACTGCTGCGCATACTTTACCTTCATAATATGGGCATTTTATACTGACCCATGCGGTTTTGTACATTTCTATTGTACCACCAAATGTTCTGCACTGAATACTTTTACCTGTATAATTACTTTCTTTTATGAGTTTGTGATTAACCCCTGTAATATCCGAACCTGTGTCTCTAAAACAGTTTGTTGGTAACCCATTAACCTCCGCTTGGTATATCATCAGAGTACCTTGACGAGTGCATGCTGCGTTCGCTTCATGAATATGCCTCTTGTGGGCTGATGTGAGGTCATCACCATTAATGTGACATTCCTTACCTGTTCTGTTATTATATGACTCTATAATGGCTGCGTGTGTGTCCTCTATATCATCTGAATCGCTACTACTACTAGACAACACATATGCATTACTCGCCTCTTTCCACGTATTCTTCATCGGACAAGACTTGCTAGTGTGCCCGTACGCCCGACACGAGAAACATTTGATGCTTCTCTTGAATGAGTCATACTTACTCTTTTTCCTTAATGTGATGTCACGAAGATAATCTGTATACCCAGGGTGTCGATCACACATTTCCAAATGTCCATGAGACAATTTGCAATACTGACATCTGGATAGGTGTCCTTTTCTTGGTCTGTCTCCCTCTCTGTTAGAATACTGGTATGGACTATTTCTATTCCTATTACCACTAAATTTTCTAAATTTGCCATTGCCTTTCTGGAATCTAGCACTTGCTCCTATTATCAGTTCTGGCGGTGTACAATTTGCGAATATGTCTCGATGTGCATTGAAATATGATTCTCCCCTCGTTTCCATTTCCTTAAGATCTTTGCATTTATTCTCCACTAGAAATACAGACATGACCTCTGGTACTGCAGATAGTAGTCTATCTCTAATTATTAAGTCTCGAATTTTATTGTAATCAGACCCAATATCAGCGGCTTTAGTCCATTTATCAAAAGATGAGGTTAACTCAGAAACAAAGTCAAGGAATGTTTGGTTAGATTTGGGAGTGAGTGTTTTAAATTTTGTACGTAAGCCCGATTCATCTAGACTGAAGTGTGCCAACACACGATCTCTCATGTATTTGTAGTTAGTACGTAAGTCCTCAGGTATTAACTCAATTACCTTTAAAGGCTCCAATGCGAGATGCCTGTGGAATAGAATTGGTATGTCTTGTTCCGGTACCTTGTAATGCTTTACGAGTACTTCAAAGTTGGTAATCCAAGAACTGACCGAATCGCCTTGTTGAAAGTTGCGAAAAAGCCCTTGGTACTTCTTCACTGGATCATTCTGTTTTGCACGACTTTTCTCTCGTTCAATCTCCGCTTCATGTTCCATCTGCAAAGTCTTGACTTTCAAATTACCTTCCACTTCTTTGTCCTTCCAGAGTGTCTCTGTTGCCAGCTTTTCCCTATCAAAAGCAAGTTGTTTCTCTTTCAATTGCATTTCCATAATTAGCTTTTCCTTTTCAGCAGCCATCTTTTCGTGTTCCAAGGCTATCTCGTTTTGCTTGATCGCCATCTCTCGTTCTTTTAGTTCTTTTTCCTCTCGTTTTGCTTCCTTTTCAGCCGCTAGCTTTTCCAATCTTTCCTCTTTCTCATGTGCTGCTTGAAGACGTTTCTCTTCTTTTTGCTGTAATTGATAGTCGCTGAACTCTTGTTTCGCCCACGCTCTAAGTTCTGCTCCAGTCAATCCCGTATTCTCACCCATTACCATGTAATCCTGCAGTGTAGACATCTTGACCTACCTGTATAATACTCTAGCTGTAATAAAATATCGAAGTGGAAAAAGAAGACAAGAATATCGACAAAGTTGTAATAATGTTTTTCTAGGAACAGAGTCGATAGTATATCTCGTGGTATCAACTTCGACCACAATATCAACTTAATTCAGACAAATAATGTAAAGTTGACGATCACTCAAGAATATATCACTCAAACTATACGACAATTATACGAAACGTGTCATAAATAAACCACAAACTAATTATGGAAAAATATGTTCAATATAAAGAATATATATGTATAAGTACGGCGACACAATACTAACATTGACAAAAGACGATTGACGCCAGACGACAATACCTATTTTCATTCACAACAGACAAAATTATTACTCCTAAAAAATTTAAGTAACAACACGATAAACACTTTATATACTACTTACAATTACGATACCAACAATGTGTGTTATCACACGCAAGACCAATACAAATGACTTTTCGTATTGACCTGATGCTAGTCAACACAAACGATTTCCAAAGTAATCAAGCGTGCTTAACCACTTTAGAAATACCCATTCCAATCACCCGCACTGCTAGTTTGTAAATGCTTTTGTTAACATTTATAATCAGCACCTTATTAATATACAACAGATGTTGGACAATCGACCACAATAAACAATACTGGCCTTAACGAGTTTCCAAATCCATCCAGTGTCCCATGAATGTAAACTGTTGATTTGACTGACGATAATGTTCTGTATTGACGTAACTAGTATTTGCTGTCCGATCGATTGACGTATGAGTAGAACAATTATACTGTGTCTCCGTGTTAGTTGCTCCTGTTTGCGTATGACGATAGTGTAATAAACTTACACTAGTACCCTGAAACCACGCGGTTCGTGGCCGACTTCAGCGAAACTTAGTCGGCTGTGGTACCATCGACGACCCTTGAATAACTGGAAACGACGCTGACTAACAGCGTGACTCCTATGTATGGCGTCGAGAAGCGTAATGATCCAGTTCCCTGGTTTGAGTTACTTCATTGAAAATGGCCATCATTATTTCCTGTGCGAGCGTTGGTGATAAAGTTGAAAAGGCGTGCATGAACTCTCTGGGGTAAATGTCGTTGTGAATTAGTGTCTTGACTATATTATGATATATCTATGATATGCACCACGTATCTAAATAAATATCTTGTGACTGGGTTCTTGATGTCCTCCTGGCTAGTGCAAATGACGTTAGTAACTGACGCCAGTGGCTAGTTAATAATATTCCTTGTTGGAAGACGATGTACCCAAGGCCGACATATCATAAGTCCGGTGTGTCTATACTTTAATGCGATTAAGCCAATATTATGTCAATTAAATGTCCGTAAAATCTCTGAGTGTTGCAGCATAAAATCATCCAACACGTAATCAAAATGTTCGGTCTTGTGACGTATATTGTATTTACAATACGTATCTATCCAGTAGTTGAAAGCTCCAAATCCTCCTGTTGTCTGTTGTGTGGTGCGTATGTACTGTCTACTCAAGGGTAACATTCCATGTAGACCACAACTGTGTTGATCCTGAGCGAGTGAGGTGTCGGTTCAGCGTAATGTTCTACCATTTGTCCGTGATAACGTGTGCGGTGTTGACTGTGTATCATAAAGTAATGTTCACGCGTCTAGTATGATTTGCAAATGGAGACTCACTGTGGACTATTTTCGATCTCAACACATGTCGAAGTCAGTTCTAATGACATCATAAGTATAGGTACGTGTAATACGTCTATGAAAAATAGACATTTCGGAGAGCATTATTTTGTGCATTAAATGTACTTACTGCAGATCTGTCACTGAATATTCTTCAAATTAAAACGAAGAAAAGATCGTTTGTAGTTGTGATCATTATGTGCACCAGTGTGCGTTTTGCCTTTTGTTTGCTGATGTGCATATGTATAATAAATGGTTGTGTTCTTTCTTAACGTTCAGCATAATGATTGTTCGTTATAAATACTCTCCATCATATACTTTATATATATATACTTTCCTACCTTCCTTTCTCCTTTGATTGTTCAAGTTGCTCTTATGAATGATTCATTCCCGATGTTCTAACCATTGTGTATGGAGGCCGACATTTTTTTACTTTTCCACACTCTTGACGTTCTTCCGATGCGACTCCGTGCGTGTCACTGTATTCCGGCGCGCAATTCATTTTCCATTAGTGCGCATTTCTTGTTCACTAATACTTTTGCGGGAAGATCTTGTTGACAATTGGATTCTTAAAAAAAACCGGCGAGCTTCCCATCTTTATGCCATGTCTTTCCTTATCATTGGGATTATAGAATGACATTTGACTCAGTTTTAACACTCACCTTTGAACAGTGTGACGAATAATCAAACGACTCCAAGGAAGGAACCAGACTCGTACTTTTATTTTGTATCGAGTGGAACAAATAACAAAGGATGATTCACATGTGTTATTAAACTGCTCCCGAGATGTGGGCGCGGCGTTTAACTATTTACATTTCATGAAACTCCCTGCCTTCTTCCTAATGTTCTCCTTGAGGCGTGGACCTGTCATTTCGCTGTCCTGAGTTTTATCACGTCTAGGTTTTCGGGTTCTGCTTTAATTATCCATTTTGCCGATCGATCCCTCCTCTTGAAAATCTATTCGCTGACGCTCGGAATAAGTTGCATACGGATCTCTGGAAGATACGTCCTCTTTTCAGAATCACACACAGAGAAAGTCCTTTGTTGTTCCGTGACGCTATATTCGTTTCCACTGGTATCTTCCTTTCCTATTTGTCCATTTTTGTGCAGAACTGGGAAAATCCCATTCGTGACTTTTGTGGAGTGTACCGTCATATGGCATAAATGCAGTTTGTTACCAAATGGAACGAGTTTAGGCCACAAAATTCTTTCTATTCTGCATATACTGGGTTCTCCTGCAACAGCCATTCAGCTGTCAGTTTATCAGTCCCACGGTTACATTCCTCTGTATCGTCCATCCCAAGTTTATTAAATGTGTGGCCTGTTGTGCCCTTCTCGGAGTCTCGTGAGTGTTTCTTTACTTGTTCTTTTCTGTGGTGTTACAAATATGCATCGTCTTTCCAGTTGCACGAATTCTCTTATTTCCATTTGGTTCTAGAAATACTTCTTATGAATCTCTTGGCCGCATCATAGGCTAGGTCTGTTTCAGGCTGAGGTAGCCTTCCACCATCCTATGCCAATCTATCGACCTTTTTATTTCCAGATATCTTGCAGTTTGAGGTGATCCGTTATATTACAGCTACAGTCCTTTGGGATTTCTAACAAAGTCCATGGAGTGATATTCTAGGGTTTGATAGTTCTGCACTGTGTCTGTTCTCTCAATATTATACAGTAAAACTTCGATTAACCGTCACCGTCGGGACCAATGCTTTGAAAGATAACCGAATAGACGGATAACAGAAATATTTTAATACAAATGTACAGTAACGTGATTTCACTGCGGGGTTGGGACGAAAATGAGCATAAAATCCATTAAAAGTGAATAATACATACATATCATATTCAATTTGACAAAACGATCAATATAAACTTAAATATAATAGTAGTAATGCACAGAAATGAATTGTAATACTATAAACCTACATTACTTAAAAATAATCTGTCATCTCCTTCTGTGCCTTTGAGGCTCGAGCTTTCTGCGCGGGGATGTTCCGTATCTTACGTAGAAGTAGGATCTGTGTCGCTTTTTCCTCCTCTTGCATTTCAAACTAGTCGATGCACTTTGATAACACTGTTTCTGCTTCTGAGTGGCTAGTTGTAAGTTTTATTCAAGAACTGATCCTTCATCGTCATCAATGGCTTAAATAAACCATTGGAATATCGCATTATCCAGCTTGTCAAACTTTGCCGGTTTCATGGTGTTACGAGTCTAAACATCTCCTTCGGTGCTTATAATTTTTGACACATGTTGTTCAATCTTTTCATCATCGCGTTTTATTTCACTGACTGTTGTTCTTCCAACACCGTTAATCTGAGCAATACTAGTGGCAGTTTCACCTTTCTTGAAACGTTTGATAATTTCAATTGTCTGGTTAAAACCTAGCACTTCACGTTTCCGCTTTTCATCCATTCTAAAACAATTTTACAGAGCAAGAAAATCAAAGAGATTAGGCCTTTCTTTTTTTTAGGCCTACATAAAAGCGGCGAAGTCGAAACACAGCTTAACAATACAGAACAGTAGCACTATCGTAACGTTATTTCATGATGGATACAGAAATTCAAGACCAATACAGAGAGGTTGTGAAAAATAGATGCAATGCAATAGCTAAAATACAGAATATAAACTGACAATGGGAAATGTTAAGGTACTTCATTCAACAAACGAGCAAAGAAATATTACCGAAGAGAAGCCTAAAAAGCTAAGAAACAATGGATGACAGAAGACATCTTAAAGCTGATGGCCAAAAAAAAAAAAAAAAAAAAAAAAAAAAACCGAGTAAAAATAATAAACAAGAATATGACGAGATAAAAAAAGAAGAAATAATGGTGTGAAGGCAAAAGAAAGTTGGTTAAACGAGCAGTGCAAGCAAATTGGATTAAATTCTATTAAAGATACAAAAATATGCACAGACAATTCAGTGACCTCACATTAAGAAACATCAGAATAAATACAGGGTATTTAAAATTTAAATTTAAAAAAAAAAAACAGTAAAGATATTATTGGAGGAAGATGCTATAATGAAGAGGTGGAATGAGTATATAAGAGAATTATATTATGGAGAAAGGGCAGAATTAATAGAAGAAAGTAACTTAGAAGGTCCACCTATTCTAAAAGAAGAAGTCGCTGACACGATCAAACATATGAAGAAAGGAACAACAGCTGGGCCAGATGGAATCACAATAGAACAAGCAGAAGTAATGGGAGAATTTAGAGTATATATATTAACAAAAATGTTGAATGCAGTGGATATCTACAAAGCGTTATGCTGAAATCTGTATTTATAGCTATACCAAAAAGACCAGGAGCACTGGAATGAGATTTTCGTACGATTAACATAATAAACCATGTCACTAGGCTTCCACTTAGAACTATAATGAGAAGAAAAGTAAAGAAAATAAAAAATGGTGAAGACCAGTATAGATTTGTGGAAGGAAAGGCTATAATCAATGCAATATATATATATATATATATATATATATATATATATATATATATATATATATATATATATATATATATATAACGAACAATAATATATGCAGGTCAATATAAACACAGAAAGACATATATGTGTGCTTCATAGATTATACTAAGGCATTTGATGAAGTAAAACATGATAAACTGATTAAAATGTTGGAAGATATCAACATTGATGGGAAAGATCTCAGAATATTAAAGAATATTTACTGGAATCAAGTAGCAGCAGTTAAAATGGGAAATAAAGAGGGTAGTTCATCATCATCATCTTCCACTTCTGCCGTCAAGCGTTGTGAGGAGGAATAATTTGCGCTTCAGCGCCTGATGAGCGGCACTAGATAGTGTCATTCCGTGTGATCGTACAATGTCTTTGACGTCGTCAATCCATTTTCTTCTTGAGCGTCCTCTTGGTCTCGTCGCAGATGATCTTTGATGTAGTGCCAGTGCTGGTAGTTGATGGTGTTGCATTCTAACGATATGGTCAAACACAAGGAGTACGACAGGGATACCTGGGACTGTCATTGAACAGTGACCACCCACTACCCTGTTATCATCCCCTACCTCGGTCCCCATGACTCACAGACTCCCACGGCTATGTATAAAAGAGGATAAACAATACATTCGTGGTAGCATTACAGCCTCTGACTCTGTGATTAGTAACACTATTTTTTTCCTTCATATTTTCATTTTATCTTCATTGCTCTCATTCTCCCCCCCCCCCCCATTTTTTAAAAATTCTTCTCGTCCTGTCCTTACGCCTTAATGTAGTCACCGAAGGATCTTCTCCTGTACTATATGTTGTGTTTCGAGCATGTCGTTGTTTGCTGATGAAGGCTAGTCGCCGCAACGTATTGCATGTATCATAATTCTGTTCTGCAAAGCTGTATTACTTTGTGTTATTTTATATTGTTTACATTTTAGCTGAACAATATCAAGCCGTTTATGTTTCCGGCTGTCCAAGTTCGACTGCGCGGTTTTATCTGCTGTCTTTGCATTTAATATTTACATTTGTAGATCCAGAAAAAGGATCCATCTCTCGTGTGATGTTTCCACAGTTTCCATGAGAGATCTCTGTAGCCGCCAGAAAGCTAGAGATTCCGCTTGCTTGTATGCAGACAGAAGAATCAAACTGTCACAATAAAACCAAATGCCCTGAGTGATTGAATAGGTAAGAATGAAATGAAGATCCCACATACCAGTTCAGATTGCAAAAATAAAATAACAACGTGATATGGAAGGAACTCATTTAGCAAACTGAAAGCTCTATGGCGAGTTGGGAAATCACGGTCAAGTAAACATAACATGACGTGTAAGCCTCTGAGTTGAAACATCGATTCACGACGAATTACTTTACATAAAGGGAGACACAGACAAAAAGATATAACATGTAAGTTATTGGATTCAAACATTACCCCCATTAGGGCATTAATTTACATAAAGGAAGACAGACAAACGAATATCACATGTAAGTTAGTGGATTGAAATAATACCCCATGAGGACATTCATTTACATAAAGGAAGACAGACAAAATAATATCACATGCACGTTAGTGGGTCGAAACATTAACCCATTGGTTGGCTGGCTCTGCAGAACTTGGTGGAGTATTGATACATGACAAGGCAGACGTGGTTGCGGCCTTGTGGGAGCACGTGTACACCTCGGAGGAGCAAATGGATTACCATGGTCTGGCAAGAATGAGACAGCGAGGAGTGACGAGGGGATCTGGCCCAAGCTCAACGCTCAGAGGAAAGGCGAGACGGACTTATAATCAGATTGCTACTGGTACTATTGGTGTTGGAACTCTTCGCTGGCTGCTGAGGATGGGGACGGAGCACTTATGGGAATGCCCCGAATGCTGTGATGTCGATTCCTAAATCAATCAATCAATCAATCAATCAACATTAACCCATGAGGACATTCATTTTATATAAAGGAAGGCAGACAAAATAATACCACATGTAAGTTAGTGGGTTGAGACATCTCTACGCCGGAATTAATTTACACAAAAGGGCGAAGGGTTAGAGGTAGGCATATAAAAATGGTATTACCTGAACGTTGCTGGATTAGAAGATTACTAGACTACAAAATTAATATACAGAGTGAAAATGCCTTCGAACAAAGCATCTCACGACGAAAATTGTAACTCGCATAAGAAGTAGACAATTCTCCGGATACGTCGCTGGACCGATTCGACTGGAATACATCGCGACAAGGCCGTGCTAGGTAAGGATACGAGAAGGAGATATCCAATAAGAGAAGGGAAGACCTACAGGTAAGATGCTAGACAGTTTGACATCACAGTATGGAGAACCAAGTGTATCAGAAACTACTGGTTTGTGGACAAACATGGTGGCCATCGCCCGCCGGCATAAAGTGTCAGAAGAAATAGGGTAGCTAAAACATGTGAACAGCATAAACCTATCAGATATATTAGGGAGGTTCATTTGAAATCCGTTCCAATGGCTTTATTACAAAATTATGAAAGAAACATTAACAGGTGGGGTAGAATTAAACAAAGCATTCATTTTGAATGAATTATGAACCATGGGTTGGTCAGAAGAAGTCGCCGTAGGCATTCAGGCAAGTATCCCATTGCTTAGATAGGCGGCGAATGCCGTCCGCAAAACATGATTGTGGTTGCTCACTGAACCAAGTGTTTACCGCGTTCATTACGTTTGTATCTGTGTGAAATCGTTGCCCCATGAGAGCTTTTTTTTAGAGATCGGAACAAATATGAATATCAGATAGTGACAAATCAGGACTATAGACTGGATGTTTCAGAATTTCCCACTTCTTCCTTACTAATGCTTCCTGGACAATCTTTGCGACATGCGGACGAGCATTATCGTGCAACAAAATCACACCGCGAGAAAGCATGCCGGGTCGTTTATTCTTCATGGCTTTTTGCAGCTTATCTAGTGTTTGCAAGTAGTCGGTAGAGTTGATGTTGACACCAGGTTCTTAAAAGTCGTCCAACAATAGCCCTTCATGGTAAAAAAAATGCGCTCAGCATAACCTTACCAGCGGAAACCTGTAACTTGATTTTTTTGGCTTTTCGTGATCCAGCATGCTTCCATTGCCTTCTCTCTCTTTTGCTGCTAGGCTCAAAATAGTGACACCATGATTCATCGCCTGCCACTATGCGGAAGAGAAATGCATCACCCTCCACTCTGTAACGCAACAAGTGGTTTAAACACCATCCCATGCGTTCCTCTTTTTGATGGTCGGTCAACATCCGAGGTACCCACTGTGAACACACATTCCGATATTGCAGTTTATTACGAACGACCTTTTGAATTGTCCCAATTGACACATCAAATTCTTTCGCCTACGAAAGTATGCTTCGAAAACGGTTCATCTGTACTGCTGCATCAGTTTTGGCGATGGTTTTATTTTTCTGTTGCAACAATATGCGCTTGACCAGGCCGTCGAAGATCTGTCGAGAACTGACGGCCTTTCCGAAACATTCGTGCCCAATTTGTCACTGTTGTCTTCGATACACATTTGTTACCGTACGTTGCCTGCATTCCTCGATGAATGTCCACTGGTCGACATCCTTCAAATGAAAGACACTGAATCACCAGCTCTTTGAGCTTTTTTGGACGGATTTTGGATCAACCCGGCCATTTTCTCAACGGTTAGAAACAGAACCTATGCATCATGGGACGATAAGCACGTGCTCTTTTATTCAATGGTCAGTACTTATCACATGACTATGACATGATCATGTTCAACGTATGCAATTACGCGCAGTGCAGCACGAATGGATTTCAAATGAACGCTCCTTATACCGCGAAGGAGAGAGAGAGAGAGAGAGAGAGAGAGAGAGAGAGAGAGAGAGAGAGAGAGAGAGAGAGAGAGGGTGGGGGGAGGGAGGGAGGGAGATTGAGTGAGATTTAAGAATGTGTGTGAGAGAGATTAACAGAGAGAGAGAGATAGTGAGTGTGCGAGTGAGAGAGAGAGAGAGAGAGAGAGAGAGAGAGAGAGAGAGAGAGAGAGAGAGAGAGTGAGTGTGCGAGTGATATATATATACACTCTAGCAGACCCGGCCCGACTTCGCCCAGTCCCTTGTTGGGAGTGTCGGATATGGGTTTGATTGATGGCTCAACCCCACAGAGATAAATGATGAAACATCATTTTTCCCAATGTGATCCTGCCTGTTTAATTAATTTAGTTGTACTGACTCAATTGTTGAGACCAGAAATAGAGTTTTAGAGAACCAAGGAATACCTTTGTACTCCCTTTTATACCCAATTTATTCCCTAAGTGGTTCCTTGCCTCTCCTCTACCAACTAATTAATTCTATCTAGGGTAATTTAAAACAATTTGATTATGACAAGTAAAATACAATCAATACATGACATGACCTTATTTTTTTATGATTTAATACACATAAATATGGATTTTGTAAAGTGCATTCAAAATTACAATTTCCTGTCATAGAAATAAGGACATATACATATACATTAAATATTACAGACTTGATGTTCCCATGATATGGTAGATATTAACAGTTTCGATTTTTTTCGCAGTGGCCTGTAAAGCTAATCTTTTACTGGTCTGGATGATCTGAAAAAAAGAACTGTCTCCAATCAGGATTCTCCACTTCCAGCTTTGGGAATCACTCTGGCTATCATCAATTGTAGTATTATTGTTCCTGGGCGTAGTAGAACATAAGTTGGCTCTTGTTTTCCTTTGTCTTGGCAGGTACTTATTTAAATAAAGATTACCTCTCCTATGAGACAAATGGAATGGTTGCAGGTAGATAAGGTTCGACGATACTCTATCAAGGGCATCACTCAACCATGTGCTCCCTCAACCGGTGCTGCCTTCAAACTTCACCAAGTCAGGTCTGGATTTACATGAATAAGACCACTACCTTCATTTAAAATGAATTTCTTCCACACTTCGGCGCCAGGCTTCAGATTTTTCTCAGTGCGATGTCGAGGGCTGATGTTTTTCTTCCTATCTAACTTATACTAAATTATCTTTGCTAAGTTGATTTTGAAGAGACTATCACTCCCTTCCTCATCCTATCTCTCCTGCGTCGTGTGTGTGTGTGTGTGTGTGTGTGCGTGGGTTAGTTCACAAAACAGACAGATTTTCTCCCGCATTGGCTTATATTTAGATTTCGCTGTTCCGGTGGTGACGTCACAATGGGTCGATGAAAAAGTCGGATTATCGCTGCTGGGAATGAGCGGTGTCGAACTATTTTTATTGCCTGGAATTATTTTAGTGCATGTTACTCTTGTGAAAATGTATATCACATGGCTCCCCTCTCAGACTGTTGTTCGCCTGAAGAACAGTAGCTTTGAGCAAGCGTAACAAGCTTATAATTCCTCTAATCCTTTCTTCTCCCATTCTTTCTTTCCTCCTCTGATTCTTGTACAGAATCTTCAATAGGATGTCTGCTGAGAAAGTCTGCTCCTACATTCATCCTTCCTGGAACATATTCTACTTGAAATGAATACGGTTGTAGAAGTAACGACCATCTCATTAGTCGAGCGTTTAAGTTTCTGGATGCTGCCAGGAACGTGAGAGGTTGATGATCGCACTGTATTGTGAAGTGTTTCCCATACAGGTACGCCTGAAACTTCTCTACTGCCCATACTAAAGCTAAACATTCTTTTTCAATGGTAGAATAATTGCGTTCGGCTGAATTCAATTTTCTACTGGCATAGGCAACTGGAAAGAGCATTGATTTATCCTCATCCATTCCTTGTAATAAGGTGGCACCAATTCCTATGTTGCTTGCATCCGTCCTAAGTATCCATGGACGCGTTAGATCTGGTAGATGAAGAACTGGTTTTGCTGTTAAAGCTTTCTTTAACTCCGCGTAAGCTTTCTCGCAGTCAGCAGACCAAACAACATTCTCTGGTTCCCCTTTCCGAGTGAGATTTGTCAACGGAGATGCGAGGGAATTGAAGTTCGGGATGTATCTTTGGTAAAATCCACAGAGAGATACAAAAGATCGAACATCCTTTTTGGTTCTGGGTCGCGGTGCATTTCTTAGTTTCTCCACATTACCATCATGAGGTTTTGCCTTGAGATATTGTGTGTCCCAAAAAATCTAATTGCCTGAACCCAATCTGGCACTTCTTTGGTCTTGCGGTCAACCCCACTTCTTTCAGGCGGTTGAACAGTATCTTCAATGTCTCAAGATGTTCCTCGAATGTTTCTGTAGCAATCAGGATGTCATCCATGAAGTTGCTAAGACGTGGATTTTCCAATGGTCCTAAAAGTTTCCTCATCATGCGAGTGAAGACACTAGGCGCATTGCTTAATCCGAAAGGAAGAACGTTAAATTCATAGTGTCCATCAGGAGTGCTGAAGGCTAACCACGGTCTAACTTCCTTTTTCACTGGGATTTGATAATATCCTTTGCTGAGGTCTATCTTTGTGAAGTATTTTGCTCTGTTGAGGCTGGTGAAAAGTTGATTTGATCTGGCAGTGGTTCCGGTTGGAACTCTGTTACCGCATTCAGCTGCCGATAATCAATGCATAATCTATGTTCACCACTGGGTTTCCTCAATAAAACTACACTTGCATTGTAAGGTGATTCAGAAGGTGATATTATCCCAGCTGAAAGCAATTGTTGAATTTCATCTTTGAGAGATTTGGCTTTGGCGTATGGAACAGGGTAGGTTTTGACTCGCGCAGGTGTTGTATCCTTCAACTTCATGTCGAATTCTTCAAGATTTGTTAATCCTGGCTTGTCTGTTAGTATCTCTGCATAATTCTCTAAGCACTCTTGAATCTGCTGCTGCTGATCCGTCGTTAATGTTGAACTAATGTCCACATCTCGATAAGTCTCGTTGAATTGCAGTGGATACTCCACTCCCATTGAGTTTCCATGCTCAACTTCTGTTGCTACGGCCATTGCTATCAAATGTGCTGTCTCGGTGGTGGGTCTCTCGTTGTACTTTCGTAACAGGTTGAGATGAAAGATTTTCTCTTTCCCCTTTATAGCGATCTTGTAGTTTGTTCTGGAAATTTTCTCCTTTACTACATAAGGTCCTTTCCAACCGATCTGCAACTGATTTTGACTTGTGGGAAGAAGTACTTGCACTTTTTCTCCCACCTCTAACTCTATGTTGTTGGATTTCTTGTTGAAATCTCTCGTGATGGGCATTTTCCCTAATGTTGCTGGTGGTGTCCAGTTCTTTGGGGCTACTTTCTGACATGCTGGGCATGATTTGACATATCGTTGGATGTCCATGTTAATTCCAGGCCAGTAGTAGTAAGTTGAGATTCGTTGCATGGTTGCGTTGATTCCCATATGTTCGCTAAACGGCATACTATGTCCCATCTCAAGTATTTGTGTTCTGTAAGTAGTTGGAACAACCAGTTGAGAATACTCTTGTCCTAACTTTCCTGCCTTTCTGTGAAGAATTCCATTCTTCATGTAGAAATCACCCTTCCCAGGAGGTGTATGTGATTTTGGCAACTTACGGAAGCACGTCCCAAGTGAGCTATCTGTTGCTTGGGCTTGTTTTAAATCTTCGGGTTGAAGATTTGCTGGTGTCGTAGTCGTTGTTGGAGTTTCCTTGGCCTGTTGGCGCGTAGTCACCGCTGATGCTATCATTGGCTGTACTGGTTCTCCTAAAAGGACATAGCGACATCCGAGCATGACAGGGTGGACTGGGTCTTCCATGACCGCTGCTCTGATTTCTCCAGTAACATAGCGTGAAGTTATGCTGACCTTGGCAACAGGAAGTGTCATAGGTACGGAACTTTTCAGAAATCCCTGTATTTCGACGGTTTCATCTGTAACTTGCTCTGGGTTTACCAATGAGGCTTGTACAATTGCGTCGAAAAATAAACCTGTATCATAGAGACATTCCACTGTCCATCCATTCAGGTTGACAGATTCTATGACTGGCAGTTTTGAGTTGGTGTTCCGTTGCGTGTCCATATTGGAATGAGAATTACGGTTCCTTCTCGCTGCTTTAGGTTTTACTGCACAGGCTGTGGTAAGAGGTTGAGGCTTCTTTTTGCAATCCCTTGTGTTATGAGTATGAGTTTTACAATGGCTGCAGTAGAGCTTCTTCTCCCACTTGACCTGCTGGTTCTGATTTGTAGTGGTCTTATTTGATCCATTCGATCCATTTGGTTTGCTGGATTTCGGTTCTCCTTTATCTTTGGTCTTCTGAGGGAATTCGCGAGGAAGATTATTGGTAGTTCGTTGATTACCTCCCGCCTCTTTCTGCGACTTTTCATATCTCTCTGCCAAAGTAATGATCGACTCCAATCTCTCAGCTCCATTCTGTGTTAAAAATGCTCTCATGTCCTGAGACATTTTCTGTTTGAGTTGATCTATTAGAAACATTTCTTGCTAGATCTTGGTAGGTTTCCTCAAATCTAGACATGGTACGCCATTTGTTTAGGTAGGATCTTAGTCTTTCTACGTATTGAGAGAAAGTTCTCTCCGGCTTCCTTCCGAGCAGTCCTGAACTGTTTCTTGTAGTTCTCTCCCGTCTATCTCGAATCTGGCTAATAAGGCTTGTTTTAGGATGTTATAATTGCCCAACTCCTCCGGTCGTATCCTAGAAAATACTTCGTAAGAAATTCCGCGAAGTCCTTGTGACAATTTAACTGCCCATTTGGTCTCCTCCAATCCGCACATCACACACATCCTTTCGAATCTTGATAAATAATTTTCGATGATGTCTGTTTGTTCGTTGAAAGGATCCAACGGAAAAGACATGGCGATCACTTGAACTGAAGCTGCTTCCCCTGGTGGTTCAGCTGAAGATCTACTTTGATCTGTTGAGGGATTGTGTTGGTTCATGATTTCCAGTCGTCGTAACTCGGTTTCATTGTCCAACTTCCTCATTTCCAGTTCATGTTTTGTCTTCTTTCTTCTTGTCTCTGTTTGCCTGTCTATCCTTCTCTTATTTTCATTCTCGACTTGCTAGCCGTCTTTCCTCCTTTTCCTTCTCAGCTTGTAGCCGTTCGTGTTTCTCGAACTCTTCGCTAACATACTGAGCTAACTCCTTACCTGTTAGGTCGCACTGCTTACCAGTCTCCATGAAAAGATTTCTCAGTCTGGCGGTGTCTGCCATTCTTACCTTTTTCTTGTCTTCTCTGAAGGTGAATACGCCTGTATACCTGGAGAATAGACTTTAAGCAAAGCACGTATGTCTGATTAGAGTTATCTACCTAACTTATCAATATCTAATGATATGATAACTCTGACTAGGTGAATGTTACTATCATAACCTGCTATATTCTACTTTCTTATTAAAGAAATACCCGGACTTAGCCCCCAACTTGTCGGATATGGGTGTGATTGATGGCTCAACCCCACAGAGATAAATGATGAAAAATCATTTTTCCCAATGTGATCCTGTCCGTTTAATTAATTTAGTTGTACTGACTCAATTGTTGAGACCAGAAATAGAGTTTTAGAGAACCAAGGAATACCTTTAGGAAATACTGAAAAAGTTGTACTCCCTTTTATACCCAATTTATTCCTTAAGTGGTTCCTTGCCTCTCCTCTACCAACTAATTAATTCTATCTAGGGTAATTTAAAACAATTTGACTATGACAAGTAAAATACAATCAATACATGACATGACCTTAGTTTTTATGATTTAATAAACACAAATATGGATTTTGTAAATTGCATTCAAAATTACAATTTCCTGTCATAAAATAAGGACATATACATATAATTAATATTACAGACTTGATGTGCCCATGATAAGGTAGATATTAACAGTTAGATTTTTCGCAGTGGCCTGTAATGCTAATCTTTTACTGGCCTGGATGATCTGAAAAAAAAGAACTGTCTCCAATCAGGATTCTCCACTTCCAGCTTTGGGAATCACTCTGGCTATCATCAATTGTAGTATTATTGTTCCTGGGCGTAGTAGAACATAAGTTGGCTCTTGTTTTCCTTTGTCTTGGCAGGTAATTATTTAAATAAAGATTACCTCTCCTATGAGACAAATGGAATGGTTGCAGGTAGATAAGGTTCGACGCTACTCTATCAAGGGCATCACTCAACCATGTGCTCACTCAACCGGTGCTGCCTTCAAACTTCACCAAGTCAGGTCTGGATTGACATGAATAAGACCACTACCTTCATTTAAAATGAATTTCTTCCACATTTCGGCGCCAATCTTCAGATTTTTCTCAGTGCGATGTCGAGGGCTGATGTTTTTCTTCCTATCTAACTTATACTAAATTATCTTTGCTAAGTTGATTTTGAAGAGACTATCACTCCCTTCCTCATCCTATCTCTCCTGCGTCGTGTGTGTGTGTGTGTGTGTGTGTGTGTGTGTGTGTGTGTGTGTGTGGGTTAGTTCACAAAACAGACAGATTTTCTCCCGCATTGGCTTATATTTAGATTTCGCTGTTCCGGTGGTGACGTCACAATGGGTCGATGAAAAAGTCGGATTATCGCTGCTGGGAATGAGCGGTGTCGAACTATTTTTATTGCCTGGAATTATTTTAGTGCATGTTACTCTTGTGAAAATGTATATCACAGGGAGCATCTCATTTAATTCATATAAGTAGTCATATAAGCTCCCGTTCCCGATTGTCTGTCTGTCTGTCTGTCTGTCTGCCTGCCTGTCTGTCTAATCATTTATTGGTTGCAGTTAGAACAACCTTAGATAAACGAAGACCAACTTACAAAAAGCATTAGAAAGAGCACTAGAAAGATCTTTACATCTTCCCCAACAATTAACTTGGGTAAATGGAGCGGCGGCAGCAGCAGCAGCAGAAGAAGAAAAAGGAGGAGTAGAAGCTGGGAGGAGGAAGAGGGAAGTGGGGGAGGGAGGAGGAGGGAGGAGGAGGGAGGAAGAGATAGGCGGAGAGAGGAGGAGGGAAGAGGAGGGAGAAGGAGGGAGGAGGAGGAGTAGGGAGGAATAGGAGGGAGGAGAAGGGATTATGAGGAGGAGAGAGGAGGAGGAGGGAGGAGGTAGGAGGAGGTAGGAGGAGGAGGGAGGAGGAGGGAGGAGGAAGGAGGAGGAGGGAAGGAGGAGGAGGAAGAGGGAGGAGGGAGGAGGAGGGAGGAGGAAGGAGAAGGAGGAGGAGGAAGGAGGAGGGAGGAGAAGAACGCAGGAGAGGAGGGGGAGGAGGGAGGAGGAGGGAGGAGGAGAAGGGAGGAGGAGAAGGGAGGAGGAGGGAGATGGAGGAGTAGGAGGGAGGAGGAGGAGAGAGGAGGAGTAGGGAGGAGGAGGAAGAGGGAGGAGGAAGGAGGAGGGGGAGGAGGAAGAGGGAGGAGGAAGGAGGAGGAGGGAGAAGGAGGGAGGAGGAGGGAGAAGGAGGTTGGAGGAGGGAGGAGGGGGGAAAGGGGGAGGAGGAGGGAGGAGGAATAGGGAGGAGGAATAGGGAGAAGGAGGAGAAGGAGGAGAAGGAGGGAGGAGGAGAACGCAGGAGTAGGAGGGGAGGAGGGGAGAGGAGGGATAGGGAGGAGGAGGGAGAAGGGAGGAAGCGGGAGGAGGTGGAGGGAGAAGGAGGAGGGACGAAGAGGTAGAAGGAGGAGGGAGGAGGGAGGAGGAGGGGGAGGAGGAATGATGAGGAGGGAGGAGGAGGAAGAGGTAGGAGGAGGGATGTTGAGGAAGGAGGAGGAGGGAGGAGGAGGGAGGAGGTAGAGGGAGGAGGAGGAGGGAGGAAAAGGGAGGAGGGAGGAGGAGGGAGGAGGGAGGAGGAGGACGAAGAGGGAGGAGGATGGAGGAGGAGGAAGAGGGAGGAGGAAGAGGAAAAGGGAGGAGGAGGATGGAGGAGGAAGAGGGGGGAGAGGGAGGAGGGGGAGGGGAAGAGGAAGAGGGTAGGAGGAGGAGGAGGGGAGAGGAGGAGGAGGGATGTGGAGGAAGGAGGAGGTAGAGGGAGGAGGAGGGAGGAAAAGGGAGGAGGAGAGAGGAGGAGGAGGGAGGAGGTAGCAGGAGGAGGGAGGACGAGGAAGAGGGAGGAAGAGGAGGAAGAGGGAGGAGGAGGATGGAGGAAGAGGAGGGAGAGGGAGGATGGGGAGGGGAAGAGGAAGAGGGTAGGAGGAGGAGGAGGAGAGAGGAGGAGGAGGGAGGAGGAGAAGGGAGGAGGATAGAGGAGGGGAAGTAGGGAGGAGGGGAGAGGAGGAGAAGGGAGGAGGTGGAGGGAAAAGGAGGGAGGAGGAGAGAGAGGAGGAGAGAGGAGGGGGAGGAGATGAGGAGGGCAGGAAGGGAAAGGGGAGGTGGAATAGGAGGAGAGGAGGAGGAGGAAGGAGGGTGGAGGAAGGAGGTAGAGGGAGGAGGTGGAGGGTGGAGGGAAGGAGGTAAAGGGAGGGAGGAGGAGGAGGGAGGGGGAGGAGGAGGGGAAGGAAGAGGAAGGGAAGGAAAAGGGGGAGAAAGGGAGGAGGAGGGTGGAGGGGGGGTAGAGGAGGAGGAGAGGTAGAGGGAGGAGGAGGAGGGAAGAGGAGAAGGGAGGAGATGGGGGTAGGATGGAGGAGGAAGAGTGAGAGGAGGAAGAAGGTGAGAGAGGATGAGAAGAGGAAGAGTAGGAGGATGGAGGGGAGAGGAAGAAGGGTAGGAAGGAGGTGAGGGAGGGGGAAAGGGGGGTTTTTATTTGAGGGAGTAGGAGGAGGAGGGGAGTGGGGAGTGGGGGAGGGGGGAGGGAAGAGAGGAGGAGGGAGTTCGCCATTCCGAATTCATACTCGTCTAGGTTCTTTGATTTTCGGTTTTTCCTTCCCATTGATTGTTTTTTCCCC
>JACEFZ010002613.1:0-42660 GCA_014155875.1 Cepaea nemoralis
CGAGTATCGGAGGAAAATGAAAGCCCACCGCTATTCTGATAAATACTTCTCGGGGGCCAGTCGTGAACACGAAGGATCTTCTGGAGGCTTTGAAGTCTGGTCAAATTGCTGGGGCAGGTCTTGATGTGACAGAGCCGGAACCACTTCCGGCTGACCACCCGCTGGTCCACTTGAACAACTGCATCATAACCCCGCATTTGGCCACAAATTCAGCAAAAGCTAGACTTGGTATGGCTGTAAATACTGCCAAAAATATTATAGACACCTTGGTCAAAAAATAAGCGTGAGCAAATGAAATCACGAACATGCGACTATACTCAGTTTTTGATGAAAGTTTATCCTTTGTGTTTGTTTTACACAGCTGTGAAATGTTGTCACTTTTTATGTCACTGTTTTAGAGTTTAGCTTTCAAATGTTAAGCTTATCGACAGTTTACAACAACAAAATACAATCATGTACTGCAACGCTTTTTATTTTGCAACCCTATTTGGTGTTTTTTTTATTTTTTGGCAAAACAAAGTAATATATCCATTTGAATTTCTTGTTCCTGGTGGATATGTTTTCTGTCTTGTAATTACTATAATTGCCACGAGGGGGCTTCAAATGAAAACCTGAAATATTTGTGTGTGTGACTGTATTATGAAAAAAAAAACAAAGAACAGAATGCCAGTAAATTGCTTGGATTCCTGTCGAAAAATTGACTCTAGGGTCATTGCTCGGTGTGCCTGACCCGGTCATGAACAGTCTGTCACAGATGTCACGCAGTTTTGAAATGTCCTACTCCACTCATTCACTTGCTGGACTGACAGGCATGCATGTATACAGGACCTTCATTTGCCGATGAATTTCTATAGGTTTCACCCCTTCACTGATCAAAAATTGGATAACAGAACACTGCTCCTCTTTGGTGCATGTCAAAAGTGGGGCGGCCATCGTTAAACTGTCCTTATGAGGTCACTAGCCGGTCTCCCTGGCCAAGGGGTTAACGTCTTTCTCCGTAATCCTGTATATTCTCGTGAGTAATGTAACCTGCATGAAAATTGGTAGTGGTCTCGCCATGCTGGTAACTTACGGGGTATGTGAGCCAGTCGCTCAGAAAGCAGTGGCAAACTACTGAGTGTAATCTTGCCTAGTACATCAACAGCAGCTCAAAAATGCTGACGTTGACTGGAACGTCCTGTAAGGGATATGCAAAAAAAAATGAGGTCACTGTGTTAGTCTGCACTGTGATGTCACATGCTTAACACTTTTGACATCCTTAACATTATTGACAGGTTACAAGACAATGGCATGGTTATTTTAATTTCTATCACACTTTTAAGGTTTTCATTTAAAGCCCCCTCATATAATCTCGGATGTCATACATTTTGAAATGTTTACTGTGTTAAAAGTCGATCAAGAAAAGACCCGGCAACTGTTGTTGGTTTTATATGATATTGATTTTACCGCTGCTTTGATAATAGTGCACTATGTTACAACTGCCTGTCACTCCATTGGTTTGTGTTCGATTCTCTATTGAGACAAGTTTTTAAAACAAATGACCTGGGCTTGTAGGTCGACCCAACCTAAACGTTGTACCAGAAAATATTTGTGGAAGTAAAGACCAAAATCAACCACTAAATGCTGATTGGTCGATACAAATATGAAGCTAGCACTATATACAGCTCAAGACGTGTGAATGTCACCTTTTTTTTTTTTTTTTACTTACTTGATTGTGAACAGTGGGAATAGACACGCATTTGTGAAATTTGATACTCTTCAAGATATGTAAACATGTCGTGTATTTTTACTTACTTGACTGTGAACGGTAAGAATAAATACATGCATTTGTGAACTTTGATAGTTTTCAAGAAATATTGATCTCCATCCCACTTTGAACAGTCATGTCCAGTTATTGGACTTGTTCACAACCCAAAAGTGTTTGCAGCAGGCGTGCAATTGGGGAAACAACCACCATGAACCAAAGGTTGTGGGTTCAATTCTGGGCTACGTAATTCGATCCGCGAGTGCACTTTTCTCAAAGACTCCAGGGAGTCATCGCTGGAGCTACAGAGTTTGTGCTTTGTGTGACGCTTTCGGCAGGCCACTCTGTGGAAAGAGACCAAGCCAAATGGGATAAAATCTGATGCAATGAAGTAGATTCTCTTGCCTGCTAACAAACCATGAGTGAATGACTTTCAAAGACAATACACAGTGCAAGTCGCCAGCAAGGGGCCAGATTTCTTATTGTCAATTTAAGAACAACTTAACCACAGTCAAGAAATCACAATCAGTCACAAAAGCGCATCAAGAACAAAGGCACACCGAATACCATTGAGAAAACATAATCCGAACCCAAGCAAACAGCAAAAGAAAGTTTATAGTTCAGACATGTGGAAGAATTACAAGAACATGCAAGCAGAGAGCTGAGCACAGTGGAAGAAGAGTATAAACAGTACAGAAAACTGGTTTGAGGCGTAGTGGGTGTGTGAAACCAGCCCCATTGTTGGCATTCTGTGGGTGATGTGGTCACTAACATACCGGACCCGTAGAGTATATTTATGTATTTGAGATATATTAAGATATATTAACTCATTCAGCCCCAGAAAGTTTGACAGTGGATGCCTACAGTAGAGAATAACCTCTATGATAAATCATGAGTACATGACATTTACAGTAGGTTAGCAGGATTGAATGGATAAGAATGTGTGTTCGTAAACATCCGGTGTGCTGATCCGAGGCAAGAGGTTCAACCCTTACATCGGACAGTTGGACTAAAATGTTGTTCTATCCTTGACTTTGGGACGTTAATTACAAGTACCTCTGAAGTCAGCATGGGTTCGCCTGATAGCGAGGAATACTGTTACAGTCGAGTCCACTTAAGTCGAACTCGGATAAGTAGAATTTCACTTAAGTCGACGTTACTGGCTTAGTCCCGGCCATGATCCTTCTTTATCATTGTATACAAAGTCCTGGTAAGTCGAATTCGGTTAACTCAAATTTTCGGATTAGTCGAACATAAAAATGAATACCGACTCTATACAAGTGTTCATGTTTAAGTCGAACTGTTCATTTCACACCCCAAAAAAAAAAATTGTTTCGCGAAAGTAATTATTTTTAGTCAGCCTGGAGAACAATAATCTTGCACTTATATCTCGCTACATGTCAATGGCGGCTAGTCGACAAGAGCTTACTATTTTAACTTTAGAAAGAAAGATTGAACTGTTGGAAGAGGTTGAACAGAGTGGGAAGAAGAAAGTGAATATAGCTAGAGAATTTGGTATTCCAACATCGACACTTTTCTGCATTTTAAAGTATAAAGACTGCTACAGAAAATTGTTTTTCGATGTTGCCTTTGGTTCACTGCGATTAGATCAGTAAATGGGCCATTACTTATTGCGAAAGCAGAAGAATTTGCACGTCTTGGAGGTCAGACAGACTGGAATTGTAGTGCTGGCTGGTTGGATCGTTTAAAAAAACAACAGACTTTTTCTTTAATTAATTTGGAAATTTTCATATGATTTTAATGTTCCATTTTCTAAAATAGTTAAACATTTCTGATATTGTATTGCTATTTATTTGTTCACTAACTGTATTTCCTAAGTGGTACAATCATTTTACTCAATGCTACTGCATGGTATTAGTGTAAATTAGTGCAGTCTGGATAAGTAGAATTTATGATAAGTAGACCAAATTCCTTCGGCCCCTGTGACTTCTACTTGTCCAGACTCCACTGTAATAGGTAAAGGTAATCTACATGTAAAATTCAGTTCAGCACTACTAGAAGTAGTGTGTATGGACTACGCTTGAGTTCAAAGTGAGCGAGCAAAAACAAAATGACATTTACAGAGGCCGAAAGGGAAGCCAGATTGCTATAGTAAACTCTGACCAAATGTAAAAAGTCAGAACACATGACGCTTTGCTTGGGACTTCAGCTCATATTTATATGGCATTGAACAATCATAATCACATTTTAATAAAAATATGTGTCTTCTTTTGCCTTGTGAATTGAATGTGAACAGTAACGTTACCAAAACGTATCTGTTCTTAACACATTGATGAATGTTCAGTCTATGTTCAATGGTTGTAACAAACACAGTTTTGTTACTCTATCCCGTATATTTACTGTGAAACTTACTATGTAAGTACAAAATAAGGAACCTTTATACATGCATTGAGACATATTTGACATATGGCGCTAGACACATATTTTTATAGACCAGTCAATGCTCAGAGAGTGATGAGGTCAAATGTCACGCTGGCCGGCTGAATAACATAATTAACATTTTAATAAAACATGACTTTTTAATCCATGTTCAGTTTTTAACCTGTGTTGAATAATATAATCATTCAGTTGTTTAATATATTTATTTTATCTCATGCTTTGACTTTGGTAGTAACCTGAACAAATGTGAATCTGTAACTTTCAGCATATTCGTCCCAGTTTTCATGTAGATACTATCTTGTGTATGATCCTGTTTCTGTAATTTGTTTGTTTTCTTCTTCTTGGTCCACTGTGTTCTAAGAATGCGTTTGTAATATCTTAGATCAAAAGCCCCTAATTTCTTCTTTAGTGACTCTGAAATGATCTGTGACTCACACGCATTGCCATAGAAAAATGCATGTTATCAGAAATTTATACAATGAAAACCTCCGTGACGAATTTCTGTTGTGAAGAACAATATTGTATTGTACGTTGTAAAAGCATTACTATGTGCTTGAACTCTTATCAGAGGAATTTCTGATAAGAAGAACTATTTGTTGGGTCCCAGGTGAGTTCGCCTTATCAGGTCTACACTGTACTATAATATGTTTGCAGGTGTTGTGCCATAAGTTGTCTTATCATGTTTAACCTCTGCATTGTTACGGCTGTTCTATATCTGACTTCTGTTGTTGATTGTGGAGCCAAGACATTCAGTGTTTGTAATATTGCCCATTTCTCCTTTGTTGATTGTGGAGCCAAGACATTCACAGTTTGTAATATTGCCCATTTCTCCTTTGTTGATTGTGGAGCCAAGACATTCACAGTTTGTAATATTGCCCATTTCTCCTTTGTTGATTGTGGAGCCAAGACATTCACAGTTTGTGACATTACCCACTTCTCCTTTATTGATTGTGATGTTTGGTTGGCATGAGGTTTTGTTTGTGGACATTATTTCTGATTAGCGAAGACACAAACAATAGATGGCACGATTTATTGCCTGGTATATTTCGCTGCATTTCCTCAGGTACATACTGCAGAAATCACACAACAAAAACATTGTAATAAGATAAATCCTTCAAGTTGAAATCTATAACACACATATTCTCACAGTAATTTGAATTGATTACCAGGGTTAGTTTAAACTGACCATCATATCTTTTTATTTGCATAAAGTTGGCTTTTCTATATGAATAGCAATGGCTTCCGCCATCTTTAACATTAAATCATTTTGTATGTTAACTGATTGGATGATTAATCCTCTTATGTGACTTACTGTATCTGCCATGGGCTTATATACAGTAGTTTCCCCTATGCAACCCCCTTTAATTTTTATGTATAATACAACATGTCTGCTGCCATATTAACAACTTTAAAGTTATAACTGTGACACACCCATACGTCCCATTTTCCACCTTCCATTGTTGTTTGGTCCAAACCTACTTGTTGTTTGACACTGAATCTGTTAAGCAACTTGTGAAACACATTGTCTCTGTCAATCACGTGATTCATTTCTCACATATGGCATGCTATTGATGTTGTAGACAATTTCTGATGTGTAGGCTTTACTGGGTTACCAGAGTCTTCTTTGTTTATAATGCAGACCATCCTGTTGTGTATCTGTTCCACCACTCTGTTATTCAACTGTCTCTCTGTTCTCTCTCTGATGTTGGTAGACTGGCACATACATTTAAATTGATAAGTGCAATTTTAAGTTTTGTGGGTTTTTTTCTAGACTTCACTCGCTTTGAGCTCAAGCTTAGTCCATACATGTGCTACCACTTTAGTGCACTGGACTGTTTTTTGTGTGTGGATTAGCTTTCCATATTACCAGTGTCACTCGCCACCAGGCGACCCCACTCTGACTTCTGAGATACTTGTAGTTTACATCCCCAAGTCAAAGGATTGGAATATTATTTATTGATGTTTTTAAGCTCAGAACAAGATTTAGATCTTCAGTTTGTCATTTGGCAGACATGATGAACTCTTCTAATCCTATAGATCACATGTGTAGTTAATTGTGTATACTGATCTCCCAGTCTCTACATAAAACACTGATTTGTGTAACATATATTTCCATCTCCTCACTTCAGAGGTCATTGGCTTGGTTCTGTTTAAGGATCACTTCCATTGCACATGGATGTCTCCATTAGTGCTCCAGTCTACTCCCGTAGGTCACAGGGGAGAATCTCAGCTCAGTGTATGAACTCCATAGCGCTGGCAAACAGATCACAAAACTGTAACCTGAATTTGTCAACTGTTCTTTAACCACATGAAAAAGTTTCATCTTCAAGTGTATAAATATGTCTTGGCATTTTTGTTACATTTTATATTTGCGTGTTTGAGATAGTTAAAAGATCTGATAAAGTAATGTTAACTGATGTTCATGTAATAGACCTTGTAAAGATGTGTTAACATTTTAACATAATAGATCTGCTTGTCAACAGATAAATATAACAGACCTGATGTAATCCTGTCAATAAATATCCCTTGTGATAGACCTTGCAAAGACAAGTGAACACATTGTTCATCTAATAGATCTGCTTGTCAACAGATAAATATAATGAAGTTGTGGTCAACAGATAAATAGACCTCGTGAAAGTCCTGTCAACAGATAAATATAACAGGTATGCTGTTTAACAGATAAATATAATAGATCTGCTTGTTAATAGATAAATACAATAGATCTGCTTGTTAATAGATAAATATAATAAAAATGCTTGTTAATAGATCTGCTTGTTAACAGATAAATGAACCTAATCAAGTCTGTCAAAAGATAAATATAATATGTGGTTGTTTCGGGATTTGAAATTTAAATATTGAGCACAACCCACTACTGGCAACGCCGATCGCATTCTGGTATGAACCTAAGGCCTATCCACATCAATATGGAAGCACTATACTCGAGTTTCGCCCTCGTTTGAGCTCGTCAGTAGTGCATATCCCTGACCGGATCCGGAAACAGTCCCGGATCACACGTGTGAAGCGGGTGTGTAACCACGCGGCACACACTGGACACACCAAATTATCACAACAAAACATCACAACGCTACCCATCGTAGGCTATGCTCATGGCTATAATCAATTGATTATTGCTCACTGGATTTAGGAGGCCTGGTGTTCCTTGCCAGTGAGAAGTCCTGATCTTTCGGGTCCCATCGATTGACGGACGTCGGTCACGGCGATTGGGCAATCTTGAGCATAGCCTACGATGGGTAGCGTTGTGATGTTTTGTTGTGATAACTTGGTGTGTCCAGTGTGTGCCGCGTGGTTACACACCCACTTCACACGCGTGATCCGGGACTGTTTCCGGATCCGGTCAGGGATATGCACTACTGACGAGCTCAAACGAGGGCGAAACTCGAGTATAGTGCTTCCATATTGACGTGGATAGGCCTTAGGTTCATACCAGAATGCGATCGGCGTTGCCAGTAGTGGGTTGTGCTCAATATATAAATATAATAGACCTGGTGAAATCATATCAGCAGGTAAATATATTAGACCTGGTGAAATCATATCAACAGATAAATAGAATAGACCTGGTGAAATTTCTGTCAACAGATAAATATAAGAGACCTAGTGAAATATTGTTAACAGATAAATATAACAGATTTAGTGAAGGTCTATTAATGCATAGTTAACATAAATCTACCAGTCTCAAATAGGAACCATTGCTATTTCTGTGTATCATGAGCACATCTGTTTTAGAGGTGTCATTCATCAAAGTACACTTGTTCCTACCATAAGGCGCTGTGGTCATTTGGAGGTGACAGGTTCGAATCCCGGTGTGGTAACCAAAGCTTTAAATATTTATATTGTCTCTAATCTATCTTCTTGCCTCTACTTCTGTGAGTGCCAATTAATACCTGTGGATGTATTTATCATGTTATTTCAATTACCTCAAGGGTTTCCCAAGAAATGATAATTATGAGAACAGATCAAGTGGAGTAACCCTGCAAGCTAATTTGATATAGAAAGTCATTATGCAAGAACACAGTGCAATGTATATACAAATGTTTTACTGGTGAATATTCCTGTTAAAGTGAACATATAGAAAAACTGTCTATTTCATGAATATACATGATTGTTACCTCTATAACATGAAGTAAATACTGTGCAGCAGTACTTAATTGTCCACATGATTGTTACCCCTATATACCGTACTATACTGGCACCCTGCCATCATGACGGATGATAGTTTGTTACATTGTGCTTCATAAAAGGCATAGTAACCTCTCCATAGCACAAAGCCCAGGGTGAATTGTAGAGACCATGTGTTGCCCATGCAGCATGATCCCTCTCTCGCCTTGCCTAGGTTACTTCAGAGGAAAGGTAACACCTATACATCTGGAACAAGCTACAGAAGCAGCCGGATCAGCAAAGCAATAATACCCATATAACAAGAAGTTAATATTGTGCACCAATACTTAAATGTCCGCTATGATTATGTCTTAGGTGTAATGCCAGCTTTAGTTTCATTACCTTGTAATCGTCTATCTTTTGAAGATGTGTATTGTAAGTACAAGCAAATGACCCTTTGCCATGCCCTGAGGTGACCCTTGAGACATGTTTGGAGCCTTCTCCACACCTTCAGATGTATCGGATATATGGTCAAATCAAGTCAAGCACCCCATGCCACACCTTCGGGTGTATTGGATATATGGTGCTGTTCCCATAATTATATAGATCAGTTAGTGCACGATGGGGGATGGGGTCAGTTTCACACGGCCAGCTTTACTGATACCCATTTTAGGCTGGTTCGACCTGCGACCTAGATCAATTGTCTCAAAAATCCCTTCTGTGAATAGGATTCAATACATGACCTTTGGGTGGCCAGGCAGTTGTCACAGTGTGAACAGAGATTAATAAGCCAGTGATCAAGTAAAAATGGTTTATTCTTTCATTGATGACAAAGCGTTGATGTTAGATTCCACTCACATCGAAGGTTGGATCTTAACTGTCCTTGCCAACCCAATACGTCACGATTGAGCATCTCTCACCCTTTCACTCTCGATGCTCAATCGTGCTGTATCTCTTTCCCACTAGATTCTAATAATACCCCAATGCTCCTCCCTTACTGTTACACCTCCCCATGTTGAATAAAGAATTTTCCTTTATAAGGAAAACTCTTTACTCCTAATCCCCATACTCCATTCCCCCTTTGTCTTCTAATCTTCCCTAAAATCAAGTTTAAGTAAATAATATATCTTTTAATTCTTCTCCCAGTGATATGGTCTGCTAATAACCCCCCCCCCCCCCCCCCATATACTTCTTCTTCGACTTTTATTCATATAACACCACGTATGATAACTCTGTTAATCCAAACAGTCCTTCTTTCCTTTTTATTTCCCCAACATTATATAGTTATCTACTACATAATTCTTCATTTCTGGTTCTTTCTTGTTTCCTGTATCAAATATACATAGTATCAGAACAGCTCATAAATTATTTATCGAAATCTTTGACCTTATAAAATTTCTCATTCTTTACTATTCTGGGTTTTTCTTGGTTCATCTAGTTTCCGGTATCAAATATACATATTGTAAGAACAGCTCATAAATTCTTTATCGAAAATTTTTGACCTTATACAATTTCTCATTCTTTCAAACCCCAGGACGTACAAAAACAATGTAGTTAGAAAAAGCAAAGAAGCGGTGCGCACCTAGTAAAGAACATAAAGAATGAATACACGACATGACCACATGGACATACAGTAAATGTACATTTAAGACATTCACCCTTTACCTCCCTTGCCAATAAAAAAATTTTGTAAAATAATTTTTTAAAAACACCTTATGAAATATATCTTTGTTCGTTATAAAACAATTTGGCATAAGTTTTCATAACCCTTCATTTCATGTGTGTTTCAGATTGACATTGCCAACCACAATTCTGTTCCACTTTCGTTGTTTCACCTTTTACCATGAGCCCATGTTCATATTTTATGAACACCTTTAATATAATTAAAGCTGGTATTTCACAGCACCTATTTCTTGCCCCCATACATCCCATCCTGCTATTTTATAAATACAGTGACGTGTGTGCAAGCCCTGGATACGTCTATCCATTCGTGCACACACGTTCACCAACCATGGTTTCCCACTAGTTACTGAATGCGTAGCATTCCTTAACTATTTACTCTTAAGTTTCCCCCTACCTTATATCAGTGACAAATTAGTTTTTATCAACTCTTTTCTGAACGAAAAAACCTTTAGCAAAACCTCATTCATTTGCAACTTAAACTAACTTAACTAATTTTATAACCATGTAACTCAATATACTAAACCATTCATGTAATCGAAATAAAATGAACACAACCTCCAAATTTATCTAGAAGAAAAAAAAAACACATTCAAATGACATAACATGCATGTTATCAAATCATAATAAAATAGTCTATTCTACCTATCACTATTGGACACTTTTACGGACCAATAGTTTTTATTAACTCAAATGCTAGGAACACAATCCCCCTATTCTAAATCAATTAATCAATCAACAACAATCATTTTTCAAGACCAAATCAAGAAAACAAAATGAGGCATTACAACTTAGGCTCAATAAAACAACCAAACAATAGTCATCATATCATACATGAATCATGACTCAAAACAATTTTAACTCTCTTAATATTACTACGTATATTGGCCCACCAACATTGGTCTCTCATACTAATTATTTTTATGACCGAAAAGACTAAACATTCCATCTGTATATCTGTTAACTACAGACCAACTAGTATCACATCTGTTCTATCTACATAAACAAATCAGTAATCAGTAATCAACATTTACTCTACCATCTCCCCTCACAACATACCATCCAAAATATCCTTTTAAGTAAGCACTGTAAACTACATGTTGAATCCCTTTTTTTTTTCTATTTGTAATGTGGCCACTAATCCAATATTGACTCAATGTAGATCTGGTTTGCCTATTATTTCCTTTGAACCAATCTTCACTAACAACTTTTTAATCCTTATCGTTAAACACGGCATTTCTAGCAGCAATAAAAAGTACATTCACCATTGTACAATACCTCAAGACCACATTAAAAAAAACATCCATAGAGTCCTTTTCCACTTCCACCGTTTCGTATACTTCCTCAAGCATCACTCACAGTTCTAAATCCTGAAACTTATAACTTGCCATCTGCATTACCTTCAATTTATCTATCTCCTACGTTTCCACTTCTTCAACAACTCCAAGTTTCTGTGAATAAGTGCTAATTCTACATCAATATCTTCTTCTTCGTACAACCTACTAGTTTCCTCCATACTACTACTTGACTCTGACTTTTCATCCATTTCTTCTTCTTCGTCTGTATGTCTCTCTTTAGCTGCCGCTAATTTCTTCCGTTCAATATCCCACCTAATTTGTCGATCACTCTTTCTTAAGGATCTTTCCAGTAGAGGCATATCGTCTCCGCTTGTTGAGCAATCTCTAACTCTCCTCTGTCTTTTTACTTCTTTATCTCTTTGACTGTCCATTCTTCTTTTCGTTGCTTGCCTAGTATTTCTAAATGGAGCAGCTGTGTCTTCTTCCATACTATCATAATGAGTTTCATTTAGCCCTTCTTCTTCCATTCTTTTCGGAATTGTCTGTTCTTGAGTATCTTCGTAACTTGGATTTGCTAGCAACTGATTTTGTTCTGGTTCTTTTCTAAGATCTGGGGTTACTGTAGCTTTTCTAAGATCTGGGGTTACTGTAGCTCCTCTAACAACCTGTTCATCTAAAAATTTTGCATCCGAATAACAATTATTATTATAATTATTATTTTCTATCTCATCTTCATCTCTTCTTAAGTGTTCAACATGTGCCCTTGCTATGTGTGCTGTGACCTGGTTCTTTATAATATACGATACATTACCTAGTTTTTCCGAAACGTAATAACCTGGAATCCAACGAGAATCAAACTTAGAGTTTCTTCTATGCTTCTTGTAATAAACTCTATCACCTACCTTAAACTCCTGTAATTTTGTATTTACATTTTTGTACTTTTTCTGTCTTTCCCTAGCTTTAATTATATTATTCCTTAACCTCACATGTGCTTTATGCATTTCTTGTATTATGGTCTCTTGAAAATCTTCACCCATATATTTCCGTCTAGGTTTTAATAAATTATCTATAGGTAATATTGGTTCTCTCCCGTGTATTAAATAAAATGGCGAAAAACCCGTGCTCTCATTTTGATTTGTACGAATAGCGCTAAGAGCAGGTCCCAAAAATAGATTCCAATCTTTTCATGTTCATCAATAATCTTTGCCACAATGTTGTATAACGTCCGATGTTGACGCTCGTTTTTCGCATTTGAAGAAGGTCTATAAAATGAGGTCTTTATATGTCTTATGTTTAAATCTTTTAATAACTTTTCGAATTTTTTATTTACAAATTCTCTACCATTATCTGTAAGTATACTTTGTGGGCAACTAACCTTGGTACGAACTCTTGTAAAAAAATATTAATGACAGTATCCGCGCTCTTATCTGGAATTGCATAAACCTCTGGCCAAAGACTGTAGATGTCTACTATATGAATTAAATATACATTTCCTGACAATGTCCTGGGGTGTGGACCCGATATATCTAAACTAATCTTTTGCATTGGGAAGTGAGGAATATCTGTGTCCTGTAATGGAGACTTAATTGTTTTCATGTTCCTTAATCTGCACTTTTCACACGTATCTACATATTTGCATGCAGATTTAAACAAGTTTGGCCAATAATATTTACTTGAAAGTGCTTTCACCAGTTTGTCTCTACCGAGATGTCCATTTTCATCGTGATATGCTTTTAAAAGTTCAACTTCCAAATGCTTTGGAATATATTTCCTTAGCTGTTCGTTCTTTTCACACATGTAATATAACTGTCCATCTTCTTGTAAAACCAAATAATTCCTTTTATATTTGTTATCTTCAGTTTCTCGTAATTTTTTCTTTTATTTGTATGATTCTTGGGTCCAAATCTTGCTCTTCTTTCATATTGAATTGTGCTAACTGTAGGTCTTCTTCCTTATGTTCCGACTCTTGATCCGATGGTAGACTATCAAATTCTTCCCTATTTATTATAGCAGAATCTAGAATATTTACTTGCCAATTCCGGTCGTCTATCTCTGGTTCAGCTGCTTCCTCTTCTGTATCTTCTGATGACTGTGGATATGGAATTCTAGACAATAAATCGGCGCATGTATTTATCCTACCTGGTATGAACTCAATTTTCGCGTCGTACCCCTGTAGATTCAATGCCCACGTCTGTATTTTCCTGTTCTGCACTGGAGCTTCTAGAAAAGACTTTAAAGGCATGTGGTCAGTTCTAATAACAAAATTTGCGTTATGTAAGTAGTAATTAAGTTTTTGAAGAGCGTAATGAATCGCGTAAGCCTCTTTCTCAATAGTCGTTCATTTCCTTTGTGATTTACTAAGTTTATGCGACAAGAAGTAGATAGGCCTTTCATTTTTAACCCCTGGTATTCCAGATTCTTTTCCTTCATACGGTTGTACCAAACATGCTCCTACTGCATTGTCCGAAGCATCTGTGTATAGTATCAACTGTTTGTTTAAGTCTGGATGCGTCAACAGTGGTACCAGTGTTAAGCTGTTTTTTAAATAGTCGAAGGCTTTTTGACACTCATCATCCCACTTAAACCTGGCGTACTTGCCTGTTAAGTTTGTAATAGGTTCAGCTATCCTTGAAAACGCTGGAATAAACCGCCTATAATACGCACATGTTCCTATAAAAGCACGTACTTCCTTAACGTTAGTTGGAGCAGGTAACTCTTTAATAATCTTTATCTTGTCCTGGTCTGGTTTAATACCTTCTCTATTTATAATATACCCCAAATATTTTGTTTCTGTTTTTAAAAATTGGCATTTACTAAGCTTTAACTTTACATCATGCTTTCTTAACCTGTCAAACACTAGTCTAATATGTTTCAAATGATCCTCCACATCTCCCTTCGTATAAATCAGAATATCATCAATATAAGCAAGAGCGAACCTTTGCATACCCTCTAGAACTTCATTTATTAAGAGCATATAGTGAGAGGGCGCCGTTTTAACGCCAAAAGGCATTCTTAAAAATTCGTAAGAGCCCATATGAGTGCAAAAGGCGCTTTTCTTTTGCGCGTCTTCCGACATCGGAATACACCAAAATCCTGACCTTGCGTCCAGCGTTGTGAAATATGTAGAGCCATTAAGCAGCCCCAAAATATCATCAATTACCGGCAGTGGGTACGCTACATTCTTGGTAATTTTGTTCAACGCCCTGTAATCGCAACAGAAGCGACTTGTACCATCAGGCTTGGCCACAATTACCACAGGAGATGACCATTCTGACTTCGACCTTTTTATTATTCCTGCTTTTAGCATCTCCTCTATTGCCTTTTCCACGATTTCTCTATTTCTTAATGGAGTTCTATATGGTTTTAAACTTATTGGTGATGATCTCCCGTGTCTATTTCCATTGTAACTGTTCGCGTCTTTCCCAATTCTAAATCATTAACCGCAAACACATCCTGATTTTGCTTTATAAATTGTTCCAATACTTCCTTATCTTCTGGCAGAGCTTTAACTGTGACAACAATTCTTGTTCCCTTGTTATTTTGTCTAGTGAACATATTTGGGCTTTATTTCTTCTAGATGGATGGATCAATTCATCCATTCCGATTTTCATTCTTCTTCCGTGTCCGCGTCTATCATTTCTCCTTTCACTAGAAGTTTCCAAATAACTTGTTCCCGACACTTCTGCTCTATCCGTTGCCAATATGTCACTAATGTTATGATCTAATTTTGCTATCACACATCCTCTGTATAACTTGATTTCTCTACCTGTGTTGTTGATAACCATTACTGGAAAGGTTAAGTGTTTATCCAACTCCATTACTCCATCTGGAACCTCCAAACCAGGCTCATCTATTATTTCCTCTTGTAACTCAGTGATTCTGACTGTGTTTCCTTCCCTATAATATGGGTTTCTCTTCAGCTTTGCTTGTATCAAATTAACCGACTGTGGTTTTAACGTCGTTGTCATTTTAACTCTAACTAGTGCTGATATATGCATGTCCTCTTCTATATCTATATATACGTCTCTGAATTTTAACTTATGTAGATCATAAAAAAGTCTTATTCCATTTTTTATCAAAACATCTCTTCCTATTAACATATTTCTATTTAAACCCCTCACTACGTGAAAAAGGTGTCTTATGTTGATTCCCCCTAACTTAAAATTTATCATTGTTTGTCCAACCACTTGTAAATTCTGTCCAGTAACAGAGTGTAAATTATTACTACACTTAAATACTCTACAATTTCTTACTATTTTGTATAAAAAACTGTCTTTTACTACACTAACTTGAGCTCCCGAATCTATTAATGTACGAACTCTATACTTCCCTATTTCTAATATACACGAGCTATAATCTGTTTTATCTTCTATAAATTTCTTGACTTCATCTAGTTGAAAATATTCTCTGTTCGACCTATTATACCTGTTATTAACATATTCTCTAACCCTTGGGACCCTATTATTTACCCTCCTATCATAGGTCCTGTCTAATAGGTAGGGCGCCGATTTTCCTGTGTTCTTGTACCTGTAAAATTCCTGTGTCCATCAACAACATTCCTACTCACCCTATTATTGTCCTGTCTACCCTGTGTATTTGACTGTACCCGCCTGTTATTACAAAAACGAGAAACATGTCCCCGTTGACCACAAACCCAACAGACAATATTTGTGTTATTTGTGTTTCCCACTGTCTCATTTGTAGGGTATCTCACATTTCTTCTTTCAACATAATCACTCCTATTTCTACCTTGTAACGTTTGTATACCGCCTCTCCTATTCCATCTGAATCTTGTTTGTCCTATTTCCATGGGTTCCTCAACTCTGTCGTCTCGATTGCTTCCCACTTCTCGTCCTGTTCTTAATCTAAACCTTCGTCTCAAATTTTCCTCTTGTACCGCGATATCCACCGCTTGTGATAACCTCTCAGGGTTTTCCCTCATCAGCTTAAGTTTCAAACCATCAGATTTGATGCCATCTACAAAAATCCCTACTAACATCCTTTCCACCTCCTCCCCTCGTACATTCTGTCCTAAGAATGCTTCTTCAGCCAGGTTAATCAATCTATCGCTAAACAATTGTACCGTCTCTCCGTTATTTTGTTTAGCCTGCCTCAACACCGAAAACGCATGTTGTGGATCCGTTATTTCTGCATATTTCCTTGCTAGGTCTTCTTTGAACTGTTCCCACGTCTCATCTACTCTAGCCTCTAATTTTCTTCTGATATGATCCGAAACTGGTTCCGTTGCCGTCTGATAAGCCAGTCTCATTTTTTCTTCATCTGTTGCTGAGATCAAATATGCATATTTTTCTATGGAAGTGACCCATTTCTTATAGTCTCTGGCCTGTCCACTAAACTTTACAATTTCTGTTGCCATCCCTTGTTGTTTAATCACCATATTAAGTCGGCCTACTGCTGTTCCCACGCCTGTCAAAACCTGTGCCAAGGTGTCCTGTTCCGCCATGCTGAAAAAGTACTAAAACAAAGCAAACAAAGAACTACACAATTTCAATTTCTTAATTTTTTAAAGAGCACAATTCCCTTATTTTGTAAAAATGTTCAGTTAATTACTATGTTCATATAATACAGAATTTTACCCTGAATCTGTTTCGTTGTTCAAGGAATCACTTTCTTCGACTCGCCGTCATATTCGAACACCCGGAGCCTGCATCAGCTGTCCATCAGTCGCGGAATTCAGGTAGCTGAGCTGAGTTTAGGTAGCGGAGTTTAGGTAGCCTGTCTCTTCTTCTCAGGTCACTTCTCATGGGCTGCCAGAAAATTTTCAACCCCTGGTTGGGTCCCGACCAGCTTGTTAGTCTTTGCCTTCACCCCGGGTGGGGTACATCATCGATGTCTTGATAGGGTCTTAGTAATAACGAGGCCCCAAAAAATTATCAGGATCAGCCGAGGCCCAGCGATAATTGACTGTTTCAAGAACTTATGGCCCGATCAACGAATTAACGAAGTCTTTTTCATGCTGTCCTGACAACTCATGATTAGCTCTTTAACTTTGAGCCTGGAAGAATTTTTTTTTTTACTTTTTTTTTCCTCTGAGCTACAATGTTCAACTTGAATTGCTGGTTTGCCCAAACTCTCAGGATAGGATCACTCCTGGTCAATCAGAACGATGTAAGGCAGCGGCTTTGATGGCTCTTGAAACGTAAAAATTCAGGCACCGTCCATGTTAAGCCTGTTGCTAACAATCAAACTGCAGAACGGCGGCCATAACAAACTTCCTGCACTGCGAACTCTGCAAAACGGCTGGTATAACAAACTTCTTGTCGCTACTTTGATTGTTATCTGAAGTCTTAAAAAAGACTTACAAAGGACCACTCCTGGGCGAGCTTTTGGCCTCTGTATTCAGATATAACTACCATTTACAATTTAGTGGCCATCTTTTGGTGCGCCTGTTATCAGGTTCAGTAATTGTTCTCTAACGTGCCGCTAGTATTTTTTTTTGTTTAGTTCTTGAACTTCTCCGCGATGTTATTCGTCCTGACTTCGCATTGTTTTGTTTTTCTCATGTGATTATCTTCAGGTTCGTATCCTGGTCACATGCTCCATAAATAATCCTGTCACAGTGTGAACAGAGATTAATAAGCCAGTGATCAAGTAAAAATGGTTTATTCTTTCATTGATGACAAAGCGTTGATGTTAGATTCCACTCACATCGAAGGTTGGATCTTAACTGTCCTTGCCAACCCAATACGTCACGATTGAGCATCTCTCACCCTTTCACTCTCGATGCTCAATCGTGCTGTATCTCTTTCCCACTAGATTCTAATAATACCCCAATGCTCCTCCCTTACTGTTACACAGTTGTGCTAGCCACTGCACTGTTGTAGCCATGGGTTATGGCTTCTGTCACATTTGATGTTAGTTGTGGTATCAGTCTTACATTTGTTATTTGTTGAATCCCTGTTTCTGAGATTCATAGTGGCAACAATTGTAGTATATTTTTGTTCATTGTAGTATACAATCAATATATACTTTTTATTGTTTTCTGAATACTTTTTAATGTAATAAAGTTATAGGTGATTATTACAAATGATGTTTTATCAACTATTGTAGTATTTTGTTTTGTTTGTGTGAACGTGCTATTAAAGTTGTATAGACCTGGTCTCAGGCCAATGTTGTTTGAGACGTCTAACTGTAGAGCTTTGTTATGTTATATTGAGCGATGTTACTGCACATTGTGCTTTCCTAGGCGAGCTCAGTCATCTGATGCAGCAGTCATCCCCGAGTATCTTAGCTCACTGTTAGTTACATCTCATCTCTTGAACTTGAAAACAGCATCAACATGCGTGCCGAGGTTTGACTCCCAGGTCTAGCCCAAGTTTGACTCCCAGTTCTTGCCCAGGTTTGACTCCCAGTTCTTGCCCAGATTTGACTCCCAGGTCTTGTCCAGGTTTCATTCCCAGGTGTTGTCCAGGTTTCACTCCAAAATTTGACTCCCTGTTCTTGACCAGGTTTGACTCCCAGTTCTTGCCCAGGCTTGACTCCCAGTTCTTGCCCAGGCTTGACTCCCAGTTCTTGCCCAGGTTTGACTCCCAGTTCTTGCACAGGTTTGACTTCCAATTCTGGCCCAGGATTGACCCGAAGTTCTTGCCAAGGTTTGACTCAAGGTTATTGCCCAGGTTTGACTACCAGGTCTTTTCAGGTTTTACTCCCAGTTCATGCCCAGGTTTGACTACCAGGTCTTGTCAGGTTTGACTCCCAGTTCATGCCCAGGTTTGACTGCCAATTCTTGCCCAGATTTGACTCCCAGTTCTTGCCCCTATTTGACTTCCAGGTCTTGTTAGGTTTGACTCTCAGTTCTTACCCAGGTTCGACTCAAAGATCTTGCTCAGGTTTGACTCCCAGGTCTTGTCAGGTTTGACTCCCAGGTCTTGTCAGGCTTCACTCCAATGTTTGACTCCCAGTTCTTGCCCAGTTTTCACTCCCAGTTCTTGCCCAGGTTTCACTCGCAGTTCTTGCACAGGTTTGACTTCCAATTCTGGCCCAGGTTTGACCCGAAGTTCTTGCCAAGGTTTGACTCAAGGTTCTTGCCCAGGTTTGACTCGAAGTTCTTGCTCAGGTTTGACTACCAGATCTTGTCATGTTTGACTCTCAATTCTTGCCCAGATTTGACTCCCAGTTCTTGCCCATATTTGACTTCCAGGTCTTGTTAGGTTTGACTCTCAGTTCTTTCTCAGGTTTGACTCGAAGATCTTGCTCAGGTTTGACTCCCAGGTCTTGTCAGGTTTGACTCCCAGGTCTTGTCAGGTTTTACTCCCAGGTTTGACTCCCAGGTCTTGTCAGGTTTGACTCCCAGGTCTTGTCAGGTTTGACTCCCAGGTCTTGTCAGGTTTGACTCCCAGGTTTGACTCCAAGGTCTTGTCAGGTTTGACTCCCAGGTCTTGTCAGGTTTGACACCCAGGTTTGACTCACAGGTCTAGCCCAGGTTTGGTTCCAGGTTTGACTCCCAAGTCTTGCCCTGAGTTAACTCCCAGGTTTGACTACCAGTGCTTGACTCTCAGTTCTTGTCCAGGTTTGACACACAGGTTTGACTCACAGTTCATGTCCAGGTTTGACTTAAGTTCTTGCTCAGGTTTGACTCCCAGGTTTGACACACAGGTTTGACTCACAGTTCTTGCCCAGGTTTGACTCCAAGTTCTTGCTCAAGTTTGACTCCCAGTTCTTGCCCAGGTTTGACTCCCAATTCTTGCCCAGGTTTGACTCCCAATTCTTGCCCAGGTTTGACTCCCAATTCTTGCCCAGGTTTGACTCCCAATTCTTGCCCTGGTTTGACTCCCAATTCTTGCCAGGTTTGACTCCCAATTCTTGCCCGGGTTTGACTCCCAGTTCTTGCCCTGGTTTAATTCCCACTTCTTGTAGTCGGCCCAGTATCCAACATCCGAGTCAGGCACTGCATTGTTGATATCAGCCCTGTTCATGCTTCTTCGCATTTTGCATCTGTACATTATTGGTCATCTGGTCTGCGCATTAATTACCATACACTTCGGTATGTCCAGTGGCATACATCCAGGTGAGTGATTTTAAGCATGAAATCAGAATGCTGTCTACCCGTTCGTGGTGGAGACTGCCGGTTGAGATATTCTGTAGCGCGTTCAAGGAGTCTGATAGATTACTGCATGTACGGATGTTTGTCCTGTCGCCCAAACTAGTACTCCGCAGATATCGGTGATCTCCAAAGTCAGGCTTGATGTAGTTGTCTGGAGCACCCTGCGCTGTCCTCTTGGATTATTTTCATTATCGTTTATGCTGTGTACGCCCACGCTGACCTTGAATCATATGTGTAGATGATGGGATCTTGCGAAGATCATGTACCAGTTCTTTGATCTCAGTATGAGCCCTGCAAACATCTGACTCTGCAGTATCTCCACAATCCAGGTTAGCTACAGTGGATCTCCAACACTGCATGTCTCTCGCCTTGATCGTATATTTTTTCAGACTTTGTCATTAGTCATTAGCCGCTGATCCAACTTCACGGCAACAGGTCGTCCCCATTATGCTCCATTCCTGTCTCAGTGAATATCACACAAAATGCTCCTCACTGCCCCATGTGAAAAGTGGAACAAACAGGAGTCTCGACAAACCAACAGCCCGCACAGGTACACTGTGCATAATGCCGCTACCAGAATGCCAACACAGTAGTTCTCCACGGTAAATACAGTTCATCGTCGAAGGAAGCGGCAGTGACTAGAAAATCAGCAGCCACACATTACTGCATAAGAAAAACCAATCAGTGGACTGAATCGCTGCGGAAGTCCTTTGTCCGTAAAGTCACCTTCATCTTCGTTCCGGGACATGCGGGAGTCGAGGGAAATGAACGAGCTGACAAACTGGCTGGCTCTGCACCCACTGTAGATGGCCAGCCCATGGATCGTGCCGATGTTATTAACGACCTTAAAGATATGGCGAGAACAGAGGACTGACGTCAATGATTCCACATCGCTGTCCAGGATGAAAGACCTGGGAGTAAGAATCGGCACAGCCAGACGCGAGAGGGACATCGGGAAAACAAAGCGCCTCGTCAACCAACACAGAACTGGCACTATTAGCCTACCGGACGCTGATGCATATGCTGGGGGGAGGATCTGAGCACCTATGGACATGTCCGGAGTGCAACGAAGATACCCCAACTGATAACTGATAACTGAACCAATCAGTTCTGCGACAAAGCCGGTCGCCATTATTCCGAACATGCAATTCACGCTACAAATAACAGTGGACAGACTGCTGTTGTGTTCGTCCCTCTCACGACGTTAACATCCCACTTGTATCGTTGTCTATCTTGCTCGCTTGCCTTCACCCTTACCCTCCATTATGGTTTTTATAAGAGCGTTATGTCTTTTAACGTGGCCGAAATATTTCACTTCAACAACTTGCCCTTTATATCTTTCATCAACTCTCTTTTCATTCCCAGTGTTTGTAGAGCCTCTGTATTTGATGCTCAAGCCAAGCCATTTCTATCAATAAAAGGGGTCTGCTATTGTTAAGCAGAATGCGGGGGGGGGGGGGGGGGGGGGGGGGCGAACCCCAGCAACATATGACTAAGATAATCAATGAATTAATACGAAACCCACAGATGGGAGAGGGCGTTTCGATCCCTCTTTGGCAAAGGAACAACAAAAACAAAACGAAATACGAAAACGAACAATACAATTGAGTACTTTACCAGCCACTTGTCCAATCCAGGAAAATGATAACTGCAGTTCGCCTGTATCTGTGGTGTTCTTATTTATCTTTCATGAAATTAGTGGAACTGGGGTAAAGCGTTGGAAGTGAAAACGATATAAAATAACACGAAGTAATGTAGCTTTACAGAACAGAATCACGAACAATACAGGACATAATGCGTTGAGTATCACAGCCTGGGATTCTGAGATGAGTAGCTATAATATAATTATAATTTTTATTTTTTTTAATATTTTCATTTTCTCTTCATTGTTCTCAGTTTTTCATCGTTTTATTCAGATATTCTTCTCACCCGGTTCTTATGCCTTAATGTAGTCACTGGAGGGTCTTCTCCGTGATTATATTTTATGTTTTGTGTATGTATTTGTTTCCTGATAACGGCTAGTCGCCACAAAGACCTATAGTTTTCGTAATTGTCACGAGATCGCCATGAGTTAACCAGATAATGATAATACCGAAGTTTGCTTGGCGTATATTTTCTAGGCCACAACAGTCGTACTAACAGAGTAAACACAGCTGCACGGGTTACATCGGATCAGCAAATATACACATTCGGTGGTGATTGAGACAAATCCCGGCATCGCTTTGACAGTTTGTCAACATTTGAATACAGATGGAACCCGTGGGATCATGGTGGCAATCGGATGTCGGCCATCACAGGTCGGGCAAAAATTAACAGTTGCAGATGTGTAGAGGAAAAAAAATGAGCTGAATCATACATCGCTTTGACAGTTTATAAACAAGTCGGATTGGAAGCGGAGTACTCAGCTCGGAAGAAAATAGTTCCGTCTGTCATCTATAGTTCCGGACATCAGACGGAATGGCGGTTTTGACTGTCACCACATGACAGAAAGTTGAGGGCTTGTTATGGGAAACAGTGGAACACCGGCCGGACATCAACAACGTCACGTGCACAATGTAAGGTTGTTTGGAAAACCATGATTGGCAGCTTGGTATCGAAACCCTTTGTTGGAACTCTACAGTAACTCTTTAGATTGTTTTGGATGTCAAAACCAGTGATGACAAATCTAACATTGATGGAGCCAAAGGAGGGGGGGGTGGATCCCTGACAGGGGATTATCTGCCCAATGTGCCACCTGGGTGGGCATAAAGGATAACGTCACGTGGCCAACTTTGGTAGTTTGCCATATAAACCCGAGTTGGGGCCAACTAGGGGGACTTGAAAATGTGGCTCTAGTCGGAGTGCAATGGCACTGCAGTGCTTAGTGGAAATAATATCTACCGTGTGTTAATTAGTGACTTAATTATACACGTGCCTATCATGGCAGATGTAGATATGATTGATAGGACTGCAGTAGTGCCATTTAAGGTATAACCTATTATAATATTAGTTCTAATTAATATAGAATGTAGCCTTGTTAAAACTATGGTGTGATGATTAGCACTGTTAGTGGAAAACTAGTTAGAGTAGAATAGTGATATTGGCTCTGCTAAGGTGAATAGAATACTGAGGTTGCACTCTGTATTGGTCTTTCCTTGTCATAGCCTGATTCGGCCCTAGGTGGGTAGCTAATCTGCTCTATGACATAGTTTAGTTAGCTAAAGATCATTAAGCAAGGCAATAGGCTTACACGCAGCCGATAGGATCAGTGACTAGTACTATCACCAGATGTGTTGTTTCTATCCTAGGTTCCCTACCAGATCCGAGGAAACTCAACAAGTTTTTAGGAAAGGTTCAAATCCCATTCGGAAGAACACCAGTGGAACAGTCAATAAAGTTGCGTACAGAACGTAACTAAAGCTAGAAGGAAGATGATTCACCAAAGAGGGGTGATGATTACTGATGCACCACACAGCATCAGACAGTAGTAACTAACTGAGAACATTAATGATAATAGTTACCAAGTGTGATATAATCTCGTGTAATAGAACACAAGACATGATACGTGAGGCTAGATAGACACGAGTGAGGATCAATTACATTAACAATTAACGTTAATAACTGTGTACACACTACAAAGGACTTGTGCATTTGTTTAGGAACGATAGGAACGGACATTGTGTAGGGTGCAACCGGTCCATGATTAACTGTTAATACCACTGGTGTCTATTTCGGATGATCAGGAAATGGGATTACCAGAGGTCTACAGAGACAAATCAGTATCCAGCAGGATGGTTTCGGCACTGGGTGCGATGTACATGTTCTGACGTAACGTGCTGTGGTATATCCTTGCTGGGATCAGCTGACTGGGTTGTTGTCTGAGAGTCCGATTCTACACACTTTATAGAACACGTCACACATTTTCTTCACATACACGTCTCATATACGTTACACTTTTCTTTTAATAAATTAATCTTTATTAATTTTTAGAAGCAAGAGTTGTTGAGTATGTTGCGTTGGGGAAGTATGAGAGGGGGCATAGTACGACAGTGAGAGAGTGACAGGAAAAGGTGTCCACGGGCTGATGGAGTGTGTTGGACGGAAGCTGGTGGATTCTCCAGAATATTAAAAAGGAGGAAAATATTATAATGTGGGTGTCGGCTCTCTTCACTCCAGGGACGACACTGTAAAGGAGGACACGACATTATTAGGGGCTCGTAAACGTGATCTTTGGACAGCGGGATCTCTCGTAAACGGAATCTTTGGACAGCGGGATCTCTCGTAAATGGGATCTTTGGACAGCGGGATCTCCCGTAAACGGAATCCTTGGACAGCGAGATCTCCTGCAAGCAGGAACCTTTGACAGTGGGATCTTCTTACCACGGGGTCTTTTGACACGGGATCCTTAGTTATAAGAGGGAGATATCATATTGGAGAATCCAGCTAGAGTGAATGTGGATAGGGGTTAGGACTAATATCTTACCTGTTCACACGTCACACGTCTGCATAGGTCTGTGGTCCTGATTCTACTCTTGTCACTGAGTGAATGTGCTGTGTGTGGTAATATCTAGATTTATAGTACTTGTTCATATATCTGTATAGTAATTTGCAGTTATATTGTACTAGACCTGCTAGCTTACCTCTCTGTATAATGGCCACCCCGAAACTTAGCACAGCAGAATTAAAGGCAAAGGGGGAAGAAATGGGATTGGCGGGTTCTGCTCTAACGGATTACATACAGGAAGTGGAGAGAGAGTATCGTCAAGCAGAACGGGAAGATCGAAAGGCCGAATTGGAATTGAGAAGGATGGAGTTGGAACAAGCAGCTAAGAAATTGGAAGCTAAGCAAGCAGCTAAGAAATTGGAAGCTGAGCAAGCAGCTAAGAAAGTTGAAGCTGAGCAAGCAGCTAAGAAATTTGAAGCTGAGCAAGCAGCTAGGAAATTAGAAGCTGAACAGGAAGCACAGAAGAGGCAGCGCGAGTACCGGATGAGGGAACTCGAGTTGAAGAGTCAATCTAATGGAGAAACTGAGGGAGCAGTTGGAGGTTCCTCTATCCCAGGCTCAACACCAGTAGGTGGACATGGGTACCATGCTATGAAGTTTCCTTTAGCGGTCTACGAGGAGGACAAAGAGAAGATTGACCAGTACCTTCAACGCTTCGAGGCTATGTCAGTTGCTATGGGTCTGGAGCGTAACAAATGGAATCTTAAGCTATCCCAGGGTTTACGCGGGACCGGATACGAGGTTTATTCTCGCCTGCCACTAGGACATGAGAACAATTATGACGAGTTAAAGACGGCTCTGCTGAAACGATTCGAGGTTACGTCACATACCTACCGGAAAAAATTTCGAGCAGCGAAACGAGAACCAGGAGAGTTGTTTGCCGCCTACAGTTTGCATCTTAAATCTTATCTCCATAAGTGGATGGATTTGGCTGGGTTCGCACATGACTATGAGAGTCTGGAAGAGCTCATGGTGGTCGACCAGCTGAAGATGCAAATGTCTAAACCTCTCAGGACGTTCCTGGGAGAACAAGGAGCGGAACGTATTGACCTCGTGACTAAATTAGCAGAAAGGTTCGTCGAGGTACATGGGGAGGCAGGGGAAAACCTTTCCACCAACACCAAAAGTCAAGAGAAACATGACAAGAAGAAAGCCAAAAACTCAGGAACCAAAAAGTGGGAACCTTATGTGCAAAAATCAGAGGATAGTTCAGAGAAGAAGAAGGAGGGAAGCAAGAGCACTTCAAGCTCTACACCAAAACGACCGTGGTCGGAGAAGTGGTGTTCAATTTGTAAGTCACCCTCTCACAATACGAGGGACTGCAAATCGAAGGCTAAGAACCCTCACTTCGCAGCATGTCAAGTGACTTCCAAAGAGGTTGTCACGGAAAATGCCAAGGTCAACAAGGAAGCTCACCACCAGGAGAGCTCACTCAAGTCCGGCAATAGAAAATCTAGGACAGGGAAATGGTGCAACCAATGCAAGTCGAATTCGCACAATGCTATTGACTGCAGGGGAAAGTCAGGAGACACTCAATTCGTCGTGTGCTCAGGAAAACCTAAGGTGGAGCCCACCGAACAGGTCGAGGCCGAGGAAGAGACTCCAGACCAGGAAAAACCACCGGTAGTGGAATTGGTAGAGGTTAACGGTCTTCAAGTGGAGTGTTTGTACGACACAGGACTGGACGGGGAGGCCGTGATTTCTGCGGATCTGGTACATCCAGAACAATTCACAGGTGAAACCTTGGATATACAGCCTGCACAGAAGAGTGCTGTAACCATGAAGTTGCCCATTGCTAATGTGGAGATTCGGCCAAGGTAAGTCACCGGCACCATCAAGGCCGCTGTATTGACCGATCCCATTATTCCAGTCATCCTAGGTTGCCGGTATGTCTTTCTGGGAATGCCCAGGGAGCCAATCCATATGGGAGCAATGCAGACTCGCTCTCAGACGAAAACGGAAGAGGCAGACGCAATTGTGACTAACCCAATGCCGGGGGAGCTACGAACTGCCCAGAGTGAGGATGATACTTTACGTCCTTGCTACAGAAAGCTGCAGAAAAGTGCTGATCCACCTGGACGGGGGCAGTACTACATGAAGAATAGGATACTCTACAGGAGATCAGGAAGGGGAGACAACCTATACGGTCAGTTGGTGGTCCCGAAAGCTCACAGGTCCCAGATTCTTCATATGGGGCATACCATCTCCTTTAGTGGACATATGGGTATTGCCGCCACCATGCAGCGGATTCCCTGCCACTACTATTGGCCGGGAATGACAGATGATGTGCGTCGGTATGTGAAGTCATGCCCTGAGTGCCAGAGGGTGGCACCGAAACACTGGACAGCACCGGTGGTGTTGGGTGAGATGCCCATCATGAACTCTCCTTTCGAGAGGGTAGCCATCGATATCGTGGGTCCACTTCCCAGGACTAGGAAGAGGAACATGTATATACTCACAATGGTGGATTGCTGTACAATGTGGGGTGAGGCTATACCGTTGACCACGATTGACTCGAAAAGAGTGGCGGACGCACTGATGGAGGCCTTTACCAGATTAGGCTTTCCGGATCAAATTCTGACGGACAATGGATCTCAGTTTTGTGGAAAACTCATGGAGGAGGTATTTAGGGTGTTTCACTCTAACCACATACATACCAGCCCTTACCACCCTCAAGCCAATGGACAAGTGGAGCGTTTCAACGGCACGTTGATGACAATGCTCAGGAAACTAGCGCAGGAAAAACCTGATAGGTGGGATGAATATATCCCAGCAGCACTCTTCGCCTATCGGGAAGTTCCTCATGGCTCAACAGGACTACCACCCGCTACATTGCTGTTTGGTCGTCCAATCAAAGGACCGTTGGAAGCCATGTTGAGGAGTTGGACTGAAGAGGGGACGTCAGAAGAAGTGATCTCATCCTATAAATACGTGGAGGAACTGAAAGAAAAACTCCACAAGGGATGGACTCTGGCAAATCAAAACTTGAAAAAAGCCAGGAAAAGACATGCGGCTTACTACAACCGTAGGTCTAAAGAAAGATCTCTAGAGGTGGGAGATAAAATCTTGTTGCTACTCCCAACGGGAAACAACAAACTGGAGATAGGTTGGCAAAGACCATTTCCCGTGGAAAGGGTGATATCCAGAACCAACTATCAGATCCGGATCCGGGGAAAGACGAAGATTTTCCATATCAATCTCTTGCGGAAATACGAAGAGAGACCCGGAGACAAGGCAGCTCACCTCATGGCAATGGCAGTTGCAGTGGAGACTGAAGTGGGAACCAGCGAGGGCAGGGAATATCCCTTGGAACACCAGGAAACCTATAGGGATGTGCAAGTGAACCCTGATCTGACCTCCCAGGAGAGGGAAAGGATAACCCAGGTTCTCAAGTCTCATAAGGAGATACTGACTGATAAACCAGGACGAACGAGGTTGGTTGAGTTCGAGATGACTTTGACCACACAGGAGCCTGTTCGCCAAAAGGTTTACCCCGTGCCATTCTCTAAAGAAAAGGCCCTGGAGGAGGAAATACAAAAACTGCTGGAGGATGACGTGATTGCACCATCCACATCCCCATACAATGCGGGGGTAGTTTTGTTACGCAAACCAAGTGGAGAACACCGGTTGTGTATAGACTACCGACTTCTGAACAGTCACACACAATTTCAGGTGGAACCTTTGCCGAATCCAACTCAGCTATTCGCTAGGCTCCATAAGGCTCGGTACTTTTCAAAGGTGGATCTGAGTCGGGGGTACTATCAGATACCAGTCAAACCGGAGATTCGACCACTGTTGGCTTTCAGTACACCCAGTGGACACTACGAATTCAAAGTCATGCCCTTTGGACTCAGCAATGCACCTAGTGTGTTTACACGCATGATGAGGACTTTACTAGATCCGTTACAGGATCCGTCCATCATCTCATTCATGGATGATATTCTGATTTCCAGTGACAGCTTGGATGACCACTTACAATCCTTGGAGAGAGTGTTTAATAGACTCAAGGAAGCAGGGCTTACTGCTCGTCCAACCAAGTGCATGATTGGTTACCAGACTCTGGAATTTCTAGGTCACACCATCACTCCAGGACACATAGTCCCAGAAGAGAAGAACCTGGAGAAAATCAGAAATGCACCAAGGCCAAAAACGAAGAAGGATGTGCGATCTTTTCTCTCGTTGTGTGGGTTCTACCATAAATTTATCCCACATTTCACTGAACTGGGAGCTCCATTGACGGAAACCTTGAAAAAGGGATTCCCGGACCAAATCATTTGGACACCAGAATGTGAGAATGCCTATAGTCAGTTAAAGGAGGCCTTGGTCAGCAAACCTGTATTACAGCTCCCTGACCTTTCCAAACAATTTGTGTTGAGAACAGATGCGAGTGCAATTGGAATTGGAGCCGCTTTGTTACAGGAAGGAAAAGACGATGCTTCGGTTTTGAAACCTGTGGCATACGCAAGTAAGAAACTTCTACAGGCGGAGAGGAATTATTCAACCGTCGAGAGAGAGAGTGCTTGTCTCTCGTATGGGCAGTGCAAAAATTCCAGCCCTATGTGTATGGAGTTAAGTTTCGGGTCCAGTCGGATCATCAGCCCCTGATGTTCCTAGCTACTTCTCAGAAGCTCAACGCACGTTTGATGCGGTGGTCGTTGTTACTTCAACCATATAATTTCACAGTGGAGTGCATTCCTGGGAAGGAAAATGTTGGAGCGGTTTTCTTGTCAAGACACCCAGCTCCAGAAGAAGAAGAATGAATCATCTGGATTAAACTCACGGTGGAGAAGAGTGAGATGGACTACTCTCTTAAGAGGGGGCCTATGTCACTAGATCGCCATGAGTTAACCAGATAATGATAATACCGAAGTTTGCTTGGCGTATATTTTCTAGGCCACAACAGTCGTACTAACAGAGTAAACACAGCTGCACGGGTTACATCGGATCAGCAAATATACACATTCGGTGGTGATTGAGACAAATCCCGGCATCGCTTTGACAGTTTGTCAACATTTGAATACAGATGGAACCCGTGGGATCATGGTGGCAATCGGATGTCGGCCATCACAGGTCGGGCAAAAATTAACAGTTGCAGATGTGTAGAGGAAAAAAATGAGCTGAATCATACATCGCTTTGACAGTTTATAAACAAGTCGGATTGGAAGCGGGAGTACTCAGCTCGGAAGAAAATAGTTCCGTCTGTCATCTATAGTTCCGGACATCAGACGGAATGGCGGTTTTGACTGTCACCACATGACAGAAAGTTGAGGGCTTGTTATGGGAAACAGTGGAACACCGGCCGGACATCAACAACGTCACGTGCACAATGTAAGGTTGTTTGGAAAACCATGATTGGCAGCTTGGTATCGAAACCCTTTGTTGGAACTCTACAGTAACTCTTTAGATTGCTTTGGATGTCAAAACCAGTGATGACAAATCTAACATTGATGGAGCCAAAGGAGGGGGGGGGGGATGGATCCCTGACAGGGGATTATCTGCCCAATGTGCCACCTGGGTGGGCATAAAGGATAACGTCACGTGGCCAACTTTGGTAGTTTGCCATATAAACCCGAGTTGGGGCCAACTAGGGGGACTTGAAAATGTGGCTCTAGTCGGAGTGCAATGGCACTGCAGTGCTTAGTGGAAATAATATCTACCGTGTGTTAATTAGTGACTTAATTATACACGTGCCTATCATGGCAGATGTAGATATGATTGATAGGACTGCAGTAGTGCCATTTAAGGTATAACCTATTATAATATTAGTTCTAATTAATATAGACTGTAGCCTTGTTAAAACTATGGTGTGATGATTAGCACTGTTAGTGGAAAACTAGTTAGAGTAGAATAGTGATATTGGCTCTGCTAAGGTGAATAGAATACTGAGGTTGCACTCTGTATTGGTCTTTCCTTGTCATAGCCTGATTCGGCCCTAGGTGGGTAGCTAATCTGCTCTATGACATAGTTTAGTTAGCTAAAGATCATTAAGCAAGGCAATAGGCTTACACGCAGCCGATAGGATCAGTGACTAGTACTATCACCAGATGTGTTGTTTCTATCCTAGGTTCCCTACCAGATCCGAGGAAACTCAACAAGTTTTTAGGAAAGGTTCAAATCCCATTCGGAAGAACACCAGTGGAACAGTCAATAAAGTTGCGTACAGAACGTAACTAAAGCTAGAAGGAAGATGATTCACCAAAGAGGGGTGATGATTACTGATGCACCACACAGCATCAGACAGTAGTAACTAACTGAGAACATTAATGATAATAGTTACCAAGTGTGATATAATCTCGTGTAATAGAACACAAGACATGATACGTGAGGCTAGATAGACACGAGTGAGGATCAATTACATTAACAATTAACGTTAATAACTGTGTACACACTACAAAGGACTTGTGCATTTGTTTAGGAACGATAGGAACGGACATTGTGTAGGGTGCAACCGGTCCATGATTAACTGTTAATACCACTGGTGTCTATTTCGGATGATCAGGAAATGGGATTACCAGAGGTCTACAGAGACAAATCAGTATCCAGCAGGATGGTTTCGGCACTGGGTGCGATGTACATGTTCTGACGTAACGTGCTGTGGTATATCCTTGCTGGGATCAGCTGACTGGGTTGTTGTCTGAGAGTCCGATTCTACACACTTTATAGAAAGAACACGTCACACATTTTCTTCACATACACGTCTCATATACGTTACACTTTTCTTTTAATAAATTAATCTTTATTAATTTTTAGAAGCAAGAGTTGTTGAGTATGTTGCGTTGGGGAAGTATGAGAGGGGGCATAGTACGACAGTGAGAGAGTGACAGGAAAAGGTGTCCACGGGCTGATGGAGTGTGTTGGACGGAAGCTGGTGGATTCTCCAGAATATTAAAAAGGAGGAAAATATTATAATGTGGGTGTCGGCTCTCTTCACTCCAGGGACGACACTGTAAAGGAGGACACGACAGTACTTCTGTTCCGTAAAACTGTGTGTTATTTTATGTTGTTTTTATTTAACTTTCTAACTTCTTAGTCAATGTTTTTGTGTGCAAACCATTTGTGGACTTACTAATTTAGTAATTATTGGCTGGCCTTTGCAGCTCAAGTTTTCAACACGATGAGGTAACCAGTCTCACAGCACCCGTCCCTTGTCGTCTCTGACGACATGCATGGCTAGTTAAGTTGCTTGCATGTCCTTTACAGGACGTAGCTGTCAACTCCAGCATTTGTCGGCTGTCTGTGATTCCTGGGCAAGTTTACGTTCAGTTGTTTGCCATTGATTTCTGAACGAGCGGAACTCATAATAACTCATATCATTGTACGGACATTAACACAAGGTGGTCTGCTTACTGCAGGTGTGTTTCGAACGCTGTATGCGGGAGTACACATTGCATTCATAACTCCTTCGCCTCAGAGCCGGCTAAGTTACAATGTTACTAATACTAGTAATACTAATACAGGGTGTTTGTAAATTCTCACTACACTTTGTATGTAGAACGGCTGTTTATTGGAGAGTATGTTTCTGTCTTGCAAACGGAAAACATACTCTCAAACGAACAGCTGTTCTACATACAAAGTGTAGTGAGACTTTACAAACACTCTGTATTTGCCGCCCTTGTGGGCGCCGGTAAGAAACGAAGGTAGCCTTTTACAAGATGGAAAGTATTCTGATCAATAAAAAGATGTCAGTTACAAAGAGAAAAACGGTGTTAAGGTGCTACATAGAAACTGTGCTTTTGTATGAATGTGAAGCGTGGGCGATGCGCAGACAAGCTGAAAAAGCTGTGGACAAGCTGTGGAAATGTGGTTCCTGTGGAAAATGCGAAGAATACCATAGAGTAGACAACGAGAAAAACCAATGACCAAGTTCTACAAGAAACAAATGAAAATCGTAAATTGATTAGAGAAATTAGACGTAGACAATCACGATTGTTTTTGGACACGTTATGAGAAGAAAGAAATTTTAAAAGTTGGTGACAACTGACAAGATTGAGGGGAAAAGAATAAGGGAAAGGGGGAGAAGTAAATGCCTGGATGGCTTAGCCACGTGGTATGGTCAAGACAAGAACACTGAGCTGGTCCACGACTCTGATGATGGTGAAACATGACCGCCCACGCTTATCGGCACGGCACATGATGATGAAGAACAAACAGTAACAGTCTCGTCTCCAACGGGAATTGGGCTCAACAGCCACTGAACATATCAAACAGAACAAACAAGCCATCTTGGCGTTAGGCCAAGGGATGGTTGGCGAAACTCACTGGATCGATACCAAATTGTGTAGTTCAGATGCTCTTAGAGAACTCGCCCTCAAAAATAGACATTCCAAGCTGTTCTTTTATTTGTCGTCTGTCGGAAGGTATTTTCTCGATGTTTCTATTATTTGTATTATTTGTGAAGCTGTTATCATTATGTGCCAAAGCTGTTCTTTTCTTTATCGTCAGTCGGAAGTTGTTTCCTAGATGTTTCTATTATTTATATTATTGTAGCTATTATCATGACCGGCCTCTATGGCTAAGGGCTTGCGAACGCGGCTTGTGAGCCGGTATACTCGGGTTCGAAACACAGCGGTGCTGGTTTTTTCGAAAAAGGTATAGGAGCCGGTCGTTCAGAAAGCAATGAAATACTTCAGAAATACTGAACGTAAAATTTGCCCAGAAATCACGAGCAGCGACAATGCTGGGGAAGACGAGGACAGAGCCTGTATGGGAATGTCCCAAAAGCTATGTCAGTTCTTGACTCAATTCAACGCCTCTGTTTGTGTTACTGAGACCCGAAGGGGAAGCAAAGAATAGTAACACACTGTAATCTGCCATACATGTTAGTCGTTAGTTATAAAAAAATATAGTTGTCACTTTAATTTGGTATCGCTTTTCCCTTTAATTCGGTATATATGATATAATATATAGAGAAATAGTATATATTATTATTAATATATATATATATATATATATATATATATATATATATATATATATATATGTATATATATATATTATATTGTATATACTATATGCTTTACTAAATCTTTTGCCCTTATACTATAGTTATTAGCAAATGTAAATTATGCGGCTATGATTTTTGCTGTTTGATAAATAAATCTGGTCACTAGTCCTGCTACGTCCTGTGAAGGACATGCAACTTAATTTTTATCATGAGCCAAGATGTTCTTTCTTTTTTCGTCTGTCGGAAGTTCTTTCCTCGTGTTTCTATTATTTGTATAATTGTAGTTGTTATCAGCGTGTGGCGAAGGGATTGCGAATTGCGTTCGCAACCCCCCATACCGCTGTCGAAACACAGCTGCAAGCTTTTAAGCGACAGCTGCAAGAGATTTTGGCAGTAGACCGCCTAGTGTTGGTTTTCATACAAAATTTATGAGTGACGGCGGTTCAGGAAGCAATGGCAAACTACTGAATGTAATCTCACCAAGAAATCACAAACAGCCAAAAATTGCTGGGTTAACTGCAATGACCTGTGAAAAGATACGCAACTAACTAACTCAGTTATAATAGAAAACATTTTCTTATTTCTAGCAACGAAGGATGTGTAGTGGCCTAGTCACGTTTAACACCTAGACTTGTTTTGTTTATCTGTTAATATTATTTTCTAATTTCATGTTTTTCTTTACATCTGTTTGTGTTCTCCCCGACGAAGATTATTATGATCGAAACGTCGATTCGTTTTGTCGTGTTATAACTTATTTTATGTTATGTTTTGTTTTGTTTAGCATCATTGATTCCTCCTCCTCCCCCCCCCCCTCTCTACCCCTTTGATTTACATTAGCCGTATTGGAGTATGCTGTACACCGTACTGTGTTTATTATATTTTATCTCTCGCTTGTTCACTGGAGCTACGCTTACCTAACTGTTTTACTTCCTACTGTTATATCCTGCCTGCAGACGTTACCTCTCCTAACTCAGTTACATAAGCTCGATTCGATTCAACCTTTACCCTTACCCCTTTCAACCTCAAGGAGAAGTTATATTAGGGTCCATCCCTGGCTCAGATTAATAATACTGCGACTGAGTCAGCTGCAAAAGCAGCTGCGCATGGTTTTACTCTCACAAGATCATTAATTTGACACATTCTGTGCAAAACAAAAAGTAGGTTTGAATCAAACAAATATAGATGGCGAATAATGGGAAGTATGGGTGTGTCACAGTTATGACTTAAGAGAAGTTAATGTGGTAGCAGACATGTTTTGTTATATAACACAGTGACGCTCGCTCGTTAAAGAAAAAGATGAAGTATGTACTAGTCCCGTTCAACCGTCGAGCTCTCGTTTGGTTATATTTGAGGACCTTATGGTGTTTCTATTTCTGCTTGCGTAGGTGGGGCTGCGTATTTCGCTTCCTGGAGTTTATGCGTTTCCTGTATTTGTGTTCATTTCATCCTTGTCGTTTCACATGCCTGGTTAGAGTCACACACTTGTAAGGCCCGGTATTGCTGAGCTCCCGCCCCGTCTCATGGTGTGTTTCTTTCAGGAAGCGGTATACCAGTCGTCATCAATGGTGAGACTCCATCTGTTTCTCCTCAGTTTGTCTTCGTATCTGCCTGGTCTCTCGCTTCTCTCAAATCTTGTGTCGTGGACGACTTGAACTCTTGATCAGGGTCGAGTATAGTCTCTTCTCTAAGTAACGGTGCGTTCTTGGTCGCTTTCGTTTTCACTTTCTTTCTACTAACTATTCTGTTACTTCCTCTTCTGTTTGGGACTTGCTCTTGATGTCGTCAATGATGTTTCATCCTTCGTCTGTTCTTGAAAACGTTTTAGCTGTTCTCTCGCTTCTTGAATTTTTTGTGAGAGTCCACCCCGTCTCGTCTCCACCTTGATTGCAGCCATTCTAGTTCTAGCTACATCCTGCTCGATCTTCTGCTGCACGAGCTTCAATTCGACCAGAATGCGCTGAACGGCCGTTATCCGAGCCTGGTCGCTTTTCTCCTTGGTAACTTTAGATTCTCAACCAACAGCCCTTGATGCACTGTCGTGTTTCTACTTGATTTTACCAGTTTTCTGTCGATTAACTATCCAACCAATCAACTATGTAACCAAGCTCCAGCTAACTGGCAGTAAATACTAACTGCCCATGCTGCAATACCATTAATTGCCATGTCTCTAAAAGTCAACAGGGTTGACTTCATTGCACCGGGTTTTATCCCATATGGCCATGTCTCTTTCCGCAGCGCGGAAAGAGTCGCACCAAGCACGAACTCCGTAGCTATAGCGACGACCCACAGGAGTCTCCGAAAAATTTCACTGGTATTGATTGTACGAGCTATGTGTCGATTATCAAACCAACCAACTAACCATGATGCAGTACCATGTTTCTATTTGGTTGTACCAGTTATCTGTCGACTGACTAACTATGAAACCAACCAACCAACCAACCAACCAAACAGGTGTCTTTATATGATGGCACGAGTTATCCGTCTTGTTCCTGACATTCAAAAGGTCACTTCCGGTGAACCGTATAGCTAGCAGACGTGAGCGGAGAAGCCGAGGAAGAAGACAAAATGTCGCTGTTCTCCTTTACTTCACAGTTCACACTGACACTTCGTCGTCGATAACCGCCGGGATATTAGTGTGTGGACAGTATTTCATAAGGGGTTTAGGTAAGTGCACACCAACGTTTATAAAACTGGTTTACATTGTCGTGACTAGTGAAGTTAGTTAAAACGTAAAATCTGATCTTATCTGAGGTTCATGATTGATTGATATTTTATTTGATTCAATTTCAATTGATCAGCTCAGATCATCAGGCCATGTTAACTTATCACTTATTCTTATTATATGATTTTCTCATCATGCAGGAGTTAGCATAAGTATAGTATTAGTGAGAAAGCAGAATTGTTGGCTTAATATTCAGTTACAGTGGATGAACTTGAACTACTACTAAGTATTTATTATATTACTAGTAAGTACTAATAGCAATTTTGGTCAATATTTAAAAATTGGGTTTTTACTTATGAAATCATACCAGTTAGATAGAGCTTGACGAGACGAATCCAACGGTATCTCAACGAAGACTATACGTTTATTCTAAGCGGCGTTATAAATTATATGGTGACGTAATTTAATACCAGGAAGTCCAATGAAGAATTAACTGATAAGTCAGGATTTATCGCGGCCCTAAGATTGGAAACTTGAGAAATTCTGCCTTCCATTACTGTGGCTTGTTTATTTGTAAACGGACAACGTTGTGCCATATATCATTGCGTCCGGGGCGGCGAGGCCTAACTTGACGTATAATTTTTTTTTTTTTATAGGATGTGCCCTGACCTAATTAACAATTTAAAATGGCCGCCAACTGTTTATTATTTGCCTTCTATTAACGTGGCTTGTTTATTTTTAAACGGACAACATTGTGCCATATATCATTGCGTCGGGGCGGCGAGGCCTAACTTGACGTATTATTTATTTTTTTTTTTATAGGATGTGCCTTGACCTAATTAACAATTTAAAATGGCCGCCAACTGTTTATTATTTGCCTTTTATTAACGTGGCTTGTTTATTTTTAAACGGACAACATTGTGCCATATATCATTGCGTCCGGGGCGGCGAGGCCTAACTTGACGTATAATTTTTTTTTTTTTATAGGATGTGCCTTGACCTAATTAACAATTTAAAATGGCCGCCAACTGTTTATTATTTGCCTTCTATTAACGTGGCTTGTTTATTTTTAAACGGACAACATTGTGCCATATATCATTGCGTCCGGGGCGGCGAGGCCTAACTTGACGTATAATTTTTTTTTTATAGGATGTGCCTTGACCTAATTAACAATTTAAAATGGCCGCCAACTGTTTATTATTTGCCTTCTATTAACGTGGCTTGTTTATTTTTAAACGGACAACATTGTGCCATATATCATTGCGTCCGGGGCTGCGAGGCCTACCTTGACGTATGTTTTATTTGTTGATAGGATTTGCCGTGACCTAATTAATAATTTAAAATGGCCGCCCTTGTTATTTTTAAACGGACAACATTGTGCCATATATCATTGCGTCCGGGGCTGCGAGGCCTACCTTGACGTATGTTTTATTTGTTGATAGGATTTGCCGTGACCTAATTAATAATTTAAAATGGCCGCCCCTTGTTATTTGTAAACGGACAATGTTGCACCATATATCATTGCGTCCGGGGCTGCGAGGCCTACCTTGACGTATGTTTTATTTTTTGATAGGATTTGCCGTGACCTAATTAATAATTTAAAATGGCCGCCCTTGTTATTTGTAAACGGACAATGTTGCACCATATATCATTGCGTCCGGGGCGGCGAGGCCTAACTTGACGTATTATTTATTTTTTTTTAGGATGTGCCCTGACCTAATTAACAGTGTAGTCACTGAAGGGTCTTCTCCGTGATTATTTATTGTATTTTGTGTAGGCATTTGTTTTTTGTTATTCTTTTATTTAAGCTTCATTACTCTGTGTAATTTTATATTTTTTATATTTTCAGATTTCTGCAGTATGTACCTGACGAGATGCAGCGAAATATGCCAGGCAATAAATCGTGCAATCTATTGTTTGTGTCTTCGTTATTCAAATATATAGAAACTCACCACAGGAAGGTGTGCATCTGAATTGTTTTATCAAATTGACACAGGCTGTGGCAAAGGTGTGACAGGCAGAATCTTGAATGTCACAGGAAATGGTTCAAGAAAGAGTGTTTACCAGCCAGGGTACACAACCTGTATTTTGGTAATAAGTTAGGTAATATGGATGTAAATTCTCGTGTGGTCTTGAAGATGTATTTTTTATTACCATTTGATTTTGAGATTTGACTTGTTGAGTTTTCTTAATAGATAAATAATTTATTGTTAGTCCATAAAAGTGACTAACAATTGATAGGATATATGTAAAAATGATTTCTTTTGTTTCATCATGTATGTCATATTATTTTGAATAATGTCTTTCTTTAAATTGGTTGATTACCTTTATTTGATATGAGGGGAAAGAAAATTTGTCTTCAAAACGTTGGGGGTTATGATATCCTGTTTTGACTTCGTTTTGGTTGGCTCATGAATTATGATTTTAGTTGAATTGTCTTGTGTATTGAATAGTATTTACCCTTGTTTACAAATAAGTTGAAAATTGTTAAAAAATTTTTGTTCACAGTTATTGTTTTGTTTAGAATAAAGAGTAATAAGACGGGGCTTTATTTAAAACCCTTCGTTCAGAAAATAGTTAACAAGTGACTGAGGACTAGAAGAGAGACACATTCTCCTTATGAGTAATAAGTTGTAGTAAACATGAGTACCAAAAACTTTGGCCTTGTGCTGGTAAAAAGGCTGCTGCGCCAATCAGCGTTAATGTTTTAGGATAGGGAGGTTAATTACATAGTGGCTATGTTACATAGTGCAATGAGGATGATCTGTCGACTAACTAACTGTAGCTATTTTGGTCAATATTTAAAAATTGGGTTTAAAAATTGTGGTGATATTGACAGATGCAAAATCCGTAATAGAGGCGCTTCTGTCTGGGAAATTGCCAGTTCTGAGGACACTACTTTCTGAACTTAGCAGTCATCGTAAGATCACCATACAGTGGATACCATCCCACTGTGGAGTACCCGGGAACGACAGAGCTGATCGATTGGCTAAGGAAGGAGCACAAGAAGAACAACCAGATGTGCCTATTACATACCACCAAAAGAAAAGAATGATCAAATCAGTCAGAAGGCCACCAAACCTTACTCAAGACGACTACCACGTTATGGACAGACCAGAACAGGTCATTCTTCTGCGCCTCAGAACAGGACACAATAGGTTACGCAACCACATGTATGCAAAATTCAAGATTGGTGACTCAGTCATGTGCACATGTGGTTTTGGCACATACTCCAGGATTGCCCAAACTACAACATATCCAGGCGAACCTTCTGGCCTAGAGAGACAACAGTGGAAGATAAACTCTATGGACCGCTGAATGAACTAAAAAAGACTGTTATTTAGGCGAACGAAAGAAGAAGAAGAAGAAGAAGAAGAAAGAGTGTCACAAGTGATGGCCATTCTTTGGTTAATTGCTTTTTATGTTTCACAACTAATTATTTTAATATATTAAATTATTAGTAAGAGTACTTTCCTGTATTAGCATGCCTGGTTCGTTGGCATGAACGAGACTCATCACTTCTCTCAGGTGTATAACGCAGGTGTATAATATAATTTAGTATTAGGATCCAGAACACCAAAGACTGAGATTTGTGGAAAGCCATGAACGCCTACGCCAGCCGGCACTTGATGATGATTATTATTAGTATTTGCATATACAGAAAATATTTTAAAATGGGGTTTCTACTTATGATTTGGTAACAGGAAAGTAAAGGTAATATTCCTCTTTCGATAGAGTGTCGAGAGGAATGAGAGGATCAACTTCATTGCACCAGGTTTGCTCAGTTTCTTTCCACACAGCGGCCTGGCGAAAGCATCGTACAAAGCACAAGAGTGTCAGAGTCTCTGACAAAGATGCACTTGACTTATAAGACTTTTTCTTATGATGTGCTGTGACCTAATTGCTAGTTAAAAATAGCTGCATATTTATTATATTAATTAAATGTCATGTGAAATGTTCGTCATTAGTGAAAGAACAATTTTAGAAAATGTATCATATTGTCTTAATGTACTAACTGCATTGCGACAGCTTTCTTTTGTTGATTAAATATTATAAACATTAATGTAAGTAACTAAGTTTGTGACTGTTGCACAAATTAAGCAGCAGTTAATTAATTATTAAGATATTAAATAATAAAAAAATTAAAATATTAATAATTAACTGTTCACTAAAAATTGATTTCTATTTCTACTTCTGCTCTACAATTACAGCACAGTGTTCTGTATCTAATTGTCAGCAACTAATAATTAAATACTAACTTATTTAAAACATATAACTTATTTTACAGTACTGTATTTAAATTTAAAATAATTAAGTGCTGCAGCGGAGCTTAGAAAAAAAGTACTCCTTACTTAACATCTTAAACATCTTACAAGTTTACAGACGGGTCTGAAAACTGGCTTTCAAAATTATTTTCAGTCATGTAAAATGCTGAAATATCATCATGCACGTACACAGATAGATACATACATTACAGTATTAGTAGTATTACTGCTACACATGACACTTGTATTCTGTTTAATGTTAGTACTTAAATTACCAGTTCTAATTGTAAATAAATACAGGTCCGCTCTATAGTTTATTGTATCGGCGCCGCAATCGGAGTATCAGTATCATACTATCAGTGTAACTGTATGACGGCCGGCCGTGGCCATGTCTGACACTAAATATTTTGTCCTGAACGTCTGTAAACACCTGGAATGCTAAAACTCTTCATATTTATGTAAAACTGAACGGGGAATTCAAATATGGAAGAAAAAATGAAGGGAATGTTCAATTAACATGAGTTATAAACCAAATTACCTTACTAATCGTGAAAGAACCAAATATAATCCAAATAAATCGTTTTTTTTATATAATAACTTGGCGTTTTGCTAGCAGAACCACTTCTAAATATATTAGAATAAGTTCCCCTTTCATCGTACCATACCGATGTCCTTTTTTTTCGTTTTTTAGCAGTCCATGTCAAACCGGAAGTGATCGTTCGAGGACGCAGGAAAAAGTTCGCAAAATTACACAAAAAAGAGTGAAGAGCTAAAAAAAAGGGCGATAATTCTGAAATTGCTAGTACTAAGTAGTAGTAAAAAATTATCAGATATTTAATAATTTATAATATTTGATTCGACACATTTTTCAATATTTGGTCATGGGTAATATAATAATAATTGTGATTGATTGAGAATTGTTGACTTAAAAGTTTAAAGCGTCTTAAAGAACCAAAGAACCTCTTTCCTCACGTAGGTGTCCACAGTGGGAGATTATCTGAATCAGTAATGATTTATTTTATAGCATGACCAGATTTATTTATCAAACTGATGAAACTGCAAAAATCAACACCCGCATAATTTACATTTGCTAATAACTATAGTATAAGGGCAAAAGATTTAGTAAAGTATATAGTACTATATAGTATGCACGATATAATATATATTAATAATATATTATATACTATATTCTCTATATATTATATCATATATACCGAATTAAAGGGAAAAGCGATATCACATTAAAGGGAAAAGAGATACAAAATTAAAGGAAAAAGAGATAGCAAATTAAAGAGAAAAGAGCTGGCAGTATTTCCTCTTCTTTGTGTCCCTCACCAGCACCTGCCAGGCGTCATTTCTCTAAAAGAACCTGTAGTTAGTTCAGGCTCATGACATTCCAGTACAGTATTGTATGTGAATTGTAGTTGCTTGATGCATATTTGTGTATGTTCATTGTTGTATCATACATAGACAGCCCTGTGGAATGAGAAGATGCTCTCATGGAATTATTACCTCACTCTTAAAGACCGACTCTGTGAATGAGAAGATGCTATCATGGAATTATTACCTCACACTTAAATACCGGCTCTCTGGTGAATGAGTTACGAAGGCAATTCCTAATCCCACATACCGCTTTCAAAACACAGCTGCGGACAATTTGGAAACAGACTGCCTTGTGTTGGTTCTGATACAAAGGTAAGAGTGCCGGTCGTTCAGAAAGAATTGGCAAACTGCTGAACGTAAATTTGCTAAGAAATAACAAACAGCCAAAAACTGCTGGGGTTGACTGCCATGTCCTGTAAAGGATATGCTAACTTTTAACTTAAAGACCCATGGTTGGTTGCATTTTGCACCAAGTTTTTCTATGGAAGGGAAAGCCAGCCAACCTTTCTTTGTTATCTCTTATGACATGTATGGCAGATTATTTCCGATCCAATATGGAGGTTAGATGGTGAGCTGTTAAGGCCTCTGGAGTGTTCATGCTTGCGGCTGCAGTTTGCATTT
>JACEFZ010002614.1:0-45000 GCA_014155875.1 Cepaea nemoralis
AAAAATTTTTTTTTTTTTTTTTTTAAAAAAATAACCAGGGAAAAATTTAAACAGAAGTGTCCCCGGCGATATCTCTGGCGGGGCCTATTCCCGGTGGTCACGGGATCCGCAAAAGTCAGGCGGGGAGTCTGACGATAGTGCATGCTTTACACAGGTCTGGACACTTGTGTTTTGACAGATGTGCGCGACCCACGGTTTAGGCGCGTACGAGGCCCTCACCTATGGGACTTGGCTAAAAGCCTCTAAGTCAGGTCCTTGGGCTCCAGGGTCTGGCCACCACTCGCCTCCTGCTCGTGGAGGTGAGGTCTCGGAGGATTGACGCTGAGCAGCCAGCGTCTGCAGCCTACCTTGTGCCAGATGTATTGGTTACCCATTCCTCTGGAATACACAGGGTGAGGCTGAGAGAGGGAACATGTCGTTTTGGCACCACATGTTTCTCTTAAGCTCTGCCCAGGCATTGTGATGGAATTTTGGAGACATTCCAACTCACATACTTTGGTCTGTCAAGACTGCAAGGTGCCACTCAATTGAGCAAGTAAATTTGTTTTTAAGTTACCAGCATATCTCTTTCTAAATACGCTCTATTTACAATACAGCAGCATAATAATTTTTTTATGGATGAGAAACATCAAAATTGCTGTAAGTAATTACATTAAAATAAGCTAACTTTACAGAGCAATGAAAAGAATAAGCTATAATTATTCAAACAAAAACTGCAACAAGGAAACCATAAAATACATATTCTTACTTCAAGTGGTTTTCCTAGTGCTTCAGCAACAACCTGTGCTATTCTGAGTTCAATTCCTTCTTTCAGAGCAGTCTCCTTGAGGTTAGTGTACACATAGACTAGAGGCATCTTGTCTTATATACTTCTGGCCAAGTTAATTACTGAGGATAAAAACAAAGTCACATTAAGAATGCCAATCATGGTAGTGCAGTGGCTGGACACTGGCTGGCCGACTCATGGTCAAGGGTTTGATCCCCATTCAAACGGATTTGAATATTTTCTTTCCCACCGAACTCCCAGGTAGAGCCAGACTTTATAAAATAGGTCCAAGGACATGTCTTGGGAAATAAAGGCAGCTGGCAGGATAATGACCATATAATCCACCAGGTGCAGACTGGTCTATACAAATATGGGTTTAGCACCATATGCCCATTCGTCTTGTGTGTAAATAGGTATGGTACTTGTACTTTAGTTACAGTAAGAAAGATAAATGTGTGATGAACATCATATTTAAAAGTCTGTGCACTGAAATGTTAAACAGAACATGTTCTGTTGTACTGCATTGATTCTTGGTACGTGAACAAATTAGCAAGATTCTGGAGGTCGCGGGGATATGGTTTCTGAGACAAGTGTTGTAAATACCTTGAATGGGCAGAGTATCTTGGATGGCCAGAGTAAATAACAATTGCCTGCAAGAGGCTAATCAAAGCAGAATATACACAACTATAAGAGAGATCAGTAAGAAAAGAAGCAGAGGCCGACTAAGAGAAATGATGCTGCATGAAGTGAGATGGAAGAATATCATCAGCAGAGTTGATCCAGAACACCAAGGACCGAGATCTATGGAAAGACACAGACGCCTACGCCTGCTGGCAAGTCACATGATGATGATGATACAAAAGAGACAGTATTCTTTGATCATATAATTTTTTTTAAAAGGCAACTGAGAACATTGTGATGACTGGAATGAACAGTGGTTGAAGAGGCAGACTAAGAGAGATGATGCAGGATGGACTAAAATGATGAAAAGGAGGAATATATCAACAGAATTGATCCAGACCACCAATGATACAGATCTGTAGAGAGACATGAACACCTTTGTCACTTTGCAAGGCACATAATGATGGGAGGAGAGTAGAGCACCACTGGAGGGAACTGTGCAACAAAAGTGATCCTTTGTCTACATCATGGACTTCTTAAAAACTTCTCCCTGAATCCCAACTATTGAGTAATGTATTCTGTTACTTTCTACATTTGATCAGAACATACTAAAGACATCTGGCTTCCCCTTTGCTGACTTCCACTTAGTATTTAGTCTCCTTAAAAGAATAATACAATCAACACTAATGTTATCAAACTATCAAATGGCATAGAGAAGGAAAGGGAAGGGAAAGAAGGGAGGGAGGGAGGGAGGAAGGAAGGAAGGAAGGAACAAAGGAAGGAAGGAAGGAACGAAGGAAGGAAGGAAGGAAGGAAGGAAGGAAGGAAGGAAGGAAGGAAGGAAGGAAGGAAGGAAGGAAGGAAGGACTACTGGGAACGCTAACCCAGTAAATAAATGCCCACAGAAGTTGGATGCCAATTCTGGATAATTAATAAACAAGCGGAAAAAAAAAATCACTGCAGATGTGTTTTATAGAAGAACGCTGAAAATTCCTTGGACAGCTAAATTGAGCAATCTCAACCTGGGGAGGTAAATTACAAGTACCTCAGAAGTCGGAGTGGGTTCACCTGATGGCGTTGGACACTAGTACTAGGGAAAGTTTATCCCCAAGCAAACAGTCCAGTGCACTTCCCAGTAGTGCAACTACTAATAGCAGTGGCATGCTGGTGGACTATACATTCATGTTCAAAGTGAGATAATTGGGGGGGGGGGGGGGGGGGAGAGGGGGGGGGGGGGGTAAGATATTTGAACACTCTGGGGGTGAAGTGACAATGCATGAGACGGGATCTGCAAGGGAGGGGAGCTGAGCAAAGTATCTACAGTCTTTTCCACAGGCTGTGATCAGAGCGCAGTTTTGTAATACACTTGCTATGAGATGATGATCATTATTATGGTAGTGATGGTGTGTGGTAACTAGTTCCCATCAGCCAGGTAACGTTACTCGGCCAATATCTAATACGCCTCTCATTGTGACATACATTTATGGTGCATAATGTAACCTCACTAGTAGATACTACCTTGTTGTATGAGACAACTTAGGAAAGCATACATGACAGAGGGTGCATTTGTGTCAGTTAGTCAGTTACAAAGAAGGTGTGTTCAAGTCAAGAAAGAGTGTTACTTTCAGACTTTCACACCCTCTTAACTGATTTAGTGCCAAGCGCCACGTAAGTGACAAATGGTCTCCACTCTGGAGTCCATACGCCATTTTAGTGACAAAATCTTGACAGTTCGTTATTTGTTTCATTTCTCTTATTTTCCGCAATTTTTAGTGTCCGGTAATTAAAAAAAATTAAACACAGAATAGATATGCCTTCGACAAGACACACGGATTGAGCTTTGAGATAGTGGATTAAGCATAGTTAGCTTAATGAAAGTTGTTTATTTTTATCATGCAACGCACAATGATTCTCAACTCGTCGATTTACGCCAGATAATCGTGTTAAACAATTTTAGATTATAGTTATTCTGATTTAATGGAATTTGTTAAAGATTGTAAAACTTACAGCACGTGCAGTAGTGTGGTTATTCGGTTAAACTTTTAAAAAAATGTTTATTTAACAATTTTAATTTTAATGTTAAAATTTAAATTTGAAATTCAATATATCAATCAATCATGTGCCATGCCGTAAAGCGTGGGTGATCATGACTCGCCATTTCACTTGATCACCAGAGTCATGGATCAGCTCAGTGTTCCTGCCTCATCCATGCCATGTGGCCAAGCCATCCAGGTATTTTCCTCTCGGTCTTCCTCTTGGTCTGTTCCCTTCGATCTTGCCAGTTGTCACTAAGTTCTCCACTCTATTTCTTCTCATAACATGTCCAAAAAATGTTGACTGTCTACGTCTAATTTCTCTAATCAATTTACGATTTTCATTTGTCTCCTGTAGTACTTGGTCATTGGTTTTTCTGTCTGTCCATGGTATTCTTTGCATTTTCCTCAGAAACCACATTTCTGCAGCCATCAGATGTTTTTCAGCTTGACTGCTCATTGTCCAAGTTTCACATCCATACAAAAGAACAGGCTCTATGTATCCCCTCAACACGTTTCAATTGACATCTTTTTATTGGTCAGAATGTTTTTCATCTTGCTAAAGGCTACTTTCGCCATGGCGATTCTTGTTCTAATCTCTTCAAGGCATCTCCCATCAGATGTTATGACTGTTCCGAGATAATTCTACCGATTCACTTGTTGAAGAATATTCTCATTTACTTGTATATTACATTGTGGTATTTCGTTCTTCCTAGTGACGACCATAACCTGCGTCTTTTTACAATTTAATTCTAACCCCAGTTGCTCACTGTGTACAACAACAGCATCTACCAATTGTTGCAGATCCTGCTCATTTGTCTGCAATCAACAGTGTATCATCCACATATCTAATGTTATTGATGTTTCATCCTCCAATGCTGTTTCCATTTATGCAGTAGATATTTTCACTGTACAGGGAAAAAAGATCTGGAGACATTACCATTACTGGAAACAACCAAATAAATTAGTTTGATTATTGCTCGCTGGAATTTAGGTGGCCTGGTGTGCCTTGCCAGTGAGAAGACCTGATCGTTCGGGTCCACATCGATTGATGGACGTCAGTAGCGGCGATCTGGCAAATCTTGAGCTACAGCCTATGATGGGTGACGTTGTAATATTCTGTTATGATAATTTGGCAGTGTCCAGCATGTGCCGCGTGGTAACACACCCGCTTCACACGCCAGTGATCTGGGGTTTGTTTCCAGATCCGGTCAAGGATATGCACTACTGACGAGCTCAAACAAGAGCAAAACTCGAGTCTAGTGCTTCCACACTGACGTGGATAGGCCTCAGGTTCATACCAGAATACGATCAGTGTTGCCAGCAGTGGGTTGTGCTCAATATTTAAATCTCAAATCCCGAAACAACCAAATAAAGACAGTAATAGAAGGCAGAATTTCTCAGCTTCCAATATAAGGGCCGCGATAAAATCTTCCTTATCTCTTTCTTAGGTCATCATTACACTTCCTGGTATTATATTACGTCACCAAAAGATTCATAACTCCGCTTAGAATTAACGCACACTCTTCGTTGAGATACCGCTGGATTCGTCTTGCCCAGCTCTATCTAACTGGTATGATTTCATAAGTAAAATCCCACTTTTTAAATATTGACCAAAATTGCTAATAAAACTGTCAGTCAATTCAAAACTCAATTTCTTTATGACTTTTCTTTACCGCAAAACTTTCAAAACGCGGTACCAATCACTCAATCAGTAAGCTTAAAACAGGACATCTAAACAAGCCAATAGGAAAATATAAAAACAAACTGTATTATTAAGTACATGATAAACTAAACAAGACACCTCAATGAATAAATAGGAATGTCTCCGGCCGCAAACTCCCAGATCTACAACTGTCCCGACTGCTGAAGTTGATCAAAGTTCACAGTTCAAAGGTCATTTGTCTTGACCAGGGTACGTCCAAACTTTCGGCTAAATCTACAATGAGTGAATCGGCCAGCTTGACTAGAACACGATCATATGTAACAAGAAAATGGACGTTGCGGCCAAAGCCTTCGCCAACATACAAACAACAAACACACACGGTTACAACTACATGAAATCTATCCACCCATCCATCATGTGTCATGCCGATAAGCGTGGGAGGTCATGTTCTGTCATCTCACTTAATCACCAGAGTCGTGGATCAGCTCCGTGTTCCTGTCTCGACCATACCACGTGGCCAAGTCATCCAGGTATTTACTTCTCGGTCTTCCCCTTGGTCTCTTCCCTTCGACCTTGCCATCGGTTTTCTTGTTATGGACTTGACACGTGTGTGGGTGAATACCGCGTGTAGGAAGATTAACATCATCATCATCATCATCATCAGCATCATCATCATCATCAAGTGCCATGCCAACAGAGATGGGTGGCCATGGTTTGCCATCTCACACGATTGCCTGAGTCTCGAATCAGGTCTGTGCTCTTGTCCCGACCATGCCATGCTGCCAAACCACCAAGGTATTTATCCCTTTGTCTTCATCTTGCTCTCTTCCCATCAAGCTTGCTAGTTGTCACCAAATTTTCAAGTCCATTTCTCCTCATAATATGCCCAAAAATCTTGTCTGCCTACGTCTAATTTCTGCAATCAATCTCTGGTTTTTATTTGTCTAAGAACCGTCTCCTTTGATTTTTTTGTCCGCCCATGGTATTCTTTGCATTGTTACCCACACCTCCACCGCCTTTAGATGTTTCTCATCCTGTCTGTTAATTGTACATGTTTCACGCGCATACAACAATACAGGTTCTACATAGCACATCAACACACTTTTTCTCAATGCAATTAACAACTGTTTATTGGCATTTTTTCCATATTGCAGAAAGCCACCTTTGCCATGGCAACTCTGTCTAACCCTCTGTGTAAGTTGCTTTCATTTATCTAAGGTAGTTCTTGATATTATTACTCAATCTCCCCCTTTGCAGTGTATCCATAGTTTCTTCAGTGTGGCTATTTGTGGTAGATGGTACCACGGGGAGGAAGCAGGGGAGGATTAAGCGTGCAAGAGAAAGACAATGTGATATATGTGTGGACAATACCAATAGATGGACTGTGAAGCAAACATACTCCTAGCATACGAACAGGTTGTAGACTGGTGAATAATGTACGTGTGTTGGTGTTGTATGAAGAGGAGTGTTTGGAGGCTCCTGTGGTGTTATCGGTAAGATTATGGAACAGAGAGCTGTAGTAGAGTTTGTTGTAGCAACACACAATTTACTATACACACTTGCCAGAACAGGATCTCGGCGATCACAATCTGTTATCACACACGATCCAACAGTGGTGACATGTTGCATTACAGCACACCTTTATGTGGGCCATGCCCATCCCTGTCTTGTGTAACCAGTTTTTTTTTTTTTTTTTTTGTATTTCCTGGGACATTTTCGCCTTCACATAAAGTATCAATTGATTTTATCCAGGACGCTGATCGACCTGTGTGTTGTTAAATGAGTACGTCGTCTTCTTCTGACTGTCATTCGCACATACAGATGGTGCAAGCGCCTCATCTTCTCTCACACCTAATCAACACGCTTTCTGACATTTACGTATGTTTGAATATGCGACTGTCTGAAGTCAAGGATGAAAATGGGTGCTTTGTTTTCATTCTCGCTGCACTGTAATGATGACTCGTTTGAATGCGAATCATGTTTGTCGAAATCGATAGGTATTCAAATAGACGCCACATTCCGAATTCACTCTAGAGATGTCGAAACGATCATCATCATCATCATTATCATCATCATCATCATCATCATCATTGCCATACGACACGCATTAAGGCCATCATCATCATCATCATCTCCTCCTTCTCCCCCGCCTCCTCATCCCCTTCTTCTTCTTCTTCTTCTTCTTCTTCTTCTTTCTTCTTCTTCTTCTTCTTCTTCTTCTTCTTCTTCTTCTTCTTCTTCTCCATGTACCTCGTGAAGTCTTGGCGTGGGAGTGGGGGGGGGGGGGGGGGGTGGGAGGTAAATCATTTATGCGCTCTATCTATTTTTCTTTGCATGTTGGTATTTATTTCACTAAGGTTGTGCTGGATACAATCACTTATCTTTCACTCGGTCTTCCCCTTGCTCTGTATCTATTATACTTCTTCAGTGTGGCTCTTTGTGGCAGATGGTACGATGTCTGTTACCATCTCTGGAGATGCCTATTCGACTTGGAAGAGTAACGGGTCTAGGGGAATACGTACAATGATGTGGATTCTTGATCTCAAACTTCATGTTTCCAAACGATGCTTCACATATACTATGTTTGGCAATCTTTCACCCTTTCCATACACCCAAATGATGATTCATATATACTATGTTTGGCAATCTTTCTCTCTTTCCATACATCCAAACGATGATTAACTTATACTATGTTTTCTGAGACCTACGGTGCTTTGGATCTATTTTAATGGTTAGAGAATAGAAATATCCAAAAATGCTTTCAACATCGTGAAATCAGTATTAACACCTAGAGAGATTAAGAGCGAATTAAAAATGAGAATTGTCAAATGTTATTTTTTTCTTCTTTTTTTCGCGTTTCCATCCTGTTTCAGGATATTGCGGTCAACACCAGCATCTTTCAGCTGTATGTTGATTCCTATGCTAGATTACGCTCATCAGCACGCCACGACTTTCTGAGCGACCGGCTCCATACTCTCATAAGTCACTTTTGCGATTCGAACCACTGCTAATTCTCGTCGCGTCACGTGACGAGAGTATTCGGGGTTAGCGGAGAAAGCTGCTAACCTCTCGGCCACGGAGCTGGCTATGTAACTATACTCAACCAATCAATCAATCAATCAGGTACCGTCTCCGCAATGAAGGTTGGCTGCAATGGATCTCCAACACTGTCTGTCTCTCGCCTTGACTGTACATTCTGTCAGGCTGATGTTCGTCCATCTCTTGACGTTAACCTCCCACTTGTATCGTTGCCTACCTCGTGCTCGTTTGCCCTCAACCTTGCCATTGCCATTGCCATTTTTCCAAAAAAAAAATTCCAAATTCGGCCTCGTCTAACCTGCTTCATCGCTGTGGTTATTGTTGAGAGCCGTAGTTGTGTGGATTGTTAGTCCTAATTCCTGCTAGTTTTATTGATTCCGCTTTGTTCGTCGGATAGATTTGTTTTGTGCTGGTCCTGGTTAAGACCGGTCCTTGGTTGGGCCTATTGGGCCTGCATTCTCTCGTTTTTTGGCTTCTTTTCTCTGTTAGCACTGCTAACTGTTTGTAGTTTCTTGTGTTATTCTCCTCGGGGCTAGTCCCGGTCATGTCCAGTCCTCACAAGGACTTGATGTAGGCAAGGGCAGAGCATTTAATTGCAAGTCTCAAGTTGTTCCCCCCGGTCAGTGTCCTCAACCTTGCCTTCCAGTATGGTTTTTATAAGAGTATCATGTCTTTTAACGTGGCCAAAATATTTCACTTGTCTCCTCTTTATTTCTTTCATCACCTCTCTCTTCATTCCCAGTTTTTCTAGGACCTCTGCATTTGATTGTTTAGAGGCAGAGATTGTTTAGATACTAGAGGGTAAGATTGAAGGCAAGCGAGCAAGAGATAGACAACGATACAAGTTGGAAGATAACGTTAAGAGATGGACAAACAGCAATCTGACAGTGTTGGAGATCAATTAATTGCCGCAGCCAACCTTCATTGTGGAGATGGCACCTGATTGAGATTGATTGATTGATTGAACGAAGACACCCTTTTCAGAAATGATAATTATAACTTAAAATTGTTATGTTGTCTTTTATGCCCTCTAGTCTCTCCATCTTTCTTCTACTTTGTATGAGCGCCATATAAACTACGCATGAACGTAGAGACCAGACATAATTCAATGACAAGGGACAGAACCCCGTCCCAGCAATGCAAACGTCACGCATGCGCATATTTACCATTGTGTAGCATTTCCTGGGTGTACAGAAGTCTTGCAGGAGTAGCAGTATCGTCGTACGTTTGTTGGTTTGACGGATAATTACCGAGATATTGGTAAGATAGTTTAATGTCTTATAGCAATATAGGAGTATTAAGTAGTTGTCTATATAAATAACATAAACAACTTTAGAACATATTGTTAGTTCCTTCTTATTACTGCGTATGAGGAGCAGGTGATGTGAGTGAATGATTGTCACTGTGACTGCTGGCAGTCAGGTTCACCGTTCAGGTAGTGGTAGTGAAGTTAGCTTTACCTAGTTCTAGTAAAGTAAAAGTCTCCTTCTTCTTTCGCCCTGTATCCCCTGTTGGGGCATTAACCCCCAGCCATCTCCCTCCAAACCCTCCTATCCTTAGCTATCACATGCAGCTCTGTGCATTTTATCCCCCATCCCCCCCCCCCCCCCCCCCATAATTTCAATTAAATTTGTTTCTACTTCTACTAAGAAAGTGACTTCTCTAGGGCCTAGCCCTAGGTATTCTGCATGTTTTTCGAATTGGGTATTTACTAATGAGAAACCACAGATAGATAGACCTTGAAAAACCAAACCCAACGTTACCTTAATGGTGCCTGTTTCATCAAAAACTACATAATTATATTAGTTATAACAGTTAAAAGTTATGAAGTTATGCTATCTACTATCTATAGTGACCACAGTGGGATTCAGTCCTGCCACCTCTACATGGCAGCAGAGCCTTGGGAATGGGGGGGGGATTTTTAGCAGGATTGAGTTACTACTGGTCCGATCCGGATGATTCAGCCTTCACTGTGTATGATATAATAGAGATATTCAAATTTTGTTGCCAAAATAAGTGTAAATACATGCCTTTTGCAGGACAATGCAATCAACCCCTGGTTGAATTTCTAGGCACTTTTACATTCAGTAGTTTGCCATTGCTTTCTGAATGAGAAGTCATTGTTTAAGTCCAATGACCGGTGAGTGGAATGAACCTACTACCCCACCATCATCATACGGGAAGTTTAAGTGCAAGTGTGTTAAACTGTGCGGCCACAATCACCTCCTCTGAGAAGTTGTTACTTAACTCATTCTATCCTAACAAGTTGTCTAATAAATCTTTGTATCTGAAGTGTTTAACATAACAATGCTATGACTATGAGACAACAGGAGTTAAAGTAACAATTGGGCAGGCAGGTTAGTGTAATCACAGGATGAGGCAGACACATTTAAGGAAAATGTAACTTGTGAATAATAAGTCACTATCATTGAATGTTAGAAAGAAGTTATATAGCACCTGCTTAGCTGTATGGCAGTGCATTTTGAAATGTGAGTGATCAAATTAGGAACAACGTAGAAGCAACAGAGATGTGGTTCCTGAGATAAATGTTGTGAATACATTGGACTGCCAGAGTAACAAACAATGATTGTCTGAAAGAGGCTAGTGAAAATAGAACAGTGCATACAACTATAAGCATGACAGACAACATTCTTTGGCTTTATAATAAGAAGAGAAGAATTGGAAAATGTTGAGGAAAGATTAGTGGATGAAGAGACAGAGGCAGACCGAGAGAGATGATGCTGAATGGACTGTGGTGGGGGAATGAAGGAAAACCATCAACAGAATTGATCTGAAGCACCAGGATCTGTGGAGAGTAATGAATGGAGGAAAACCATCAACAGAATTGATCTGAAGCACCAGGATCTGTGGAGTCATGAATGGAGGAAAACCATCAACAGAATTGATCTGAAGCACCAGGATCTGTGGAATCATGAATGCCTGTTGGCAGGGCACATGTTAATGATAGAATGTAAATAAAAGCCCACAAACGCAAGGTATGTTGCCTGGTCCTAAATGAGTTAATAGCAGAAATCTCACAACAACCACCAAATCCACTAGATATTATCATGTGCCCTGCCAAATGGTGTATGCCTCCATGTATCACAGATCTTAGCCCTTTGGTGTTCTGGGTCAATTCTGTATTGTTATTTTTCCATGTCACCATTTAAAGCCATTCAGCATATTTTATTTTGTTCTGCCTCTTCTACTGTAGATCTTTCCATTTATCATATTTTTTCAATCCTTTTCATATTACATAACCAAAGAATTTTGTCTCTTTTTTTTATAGACATATAATGTTCTACTTTCATTAAACTTTTTCCAGGCAATTTGTTGTTAGTTATTCTGGCAACTGTAGAAAAATGTGGACCTATCACATTACCCAGATGCCTCAGTCACAGATTGAGTGTTATTACGTATTACTTTTATTTAGCTATGGGGTCTCCATGGCAAAGTGGCTAAGTCATCTGCATCATGCTCTGAAGTTAGTTAGTTAGTTAGTTAGTCGACAGGTCATCCTCATTGCACATCGAATCATTCAGTCCATAAGTGCTCGGATCCCCTCCTCAGCAAATCCCGCAGCGTGTAGTGGCTAACGACGCCAGTTCTCTGTTGATTTATCAATCTTCTTTGGCTTCCTGCGTAGTGTTCTTGTTTGGCCACCCCTCTTTTAATTTGCTGTTCTCGCAGTCTGGCCATGGTTGTAGATTCACAGTCATAACTTGGTTCACGCAAGAGTCTTACTCCTCGTAGAGCATTCAGAATGTCAGCCTGGTCCATGGCGCATCCCCCCTCCACAGTAGCCTCACCTGCGAGCTTGTCAGCTCGCTCATTTCCTTGTACTCCCGCATGCCCTGGCACGAAGATGAAACTAATCTTTGTCAGCCGAGACCGCTCCAGAAGCAGCAACCATTCTCTTCGGATCGACCCCTCCTCTATCCTCTTGATCATGTTCATTGAGTCGCTAAGGAAACATGCCCTAGTGAATGTCTGTGTCTCAAGCCATGTTATTGCTTTACTTACTGCCATGACTTCCATAGTCAGGCTACTTATAGTTTCAGTGAAAGCACCAGAGTCCTCCTTCAATTCTCCCTCCGGCCCGAGCTGTAAAGGCCCATGAGCTTCTCACATGTCGGACGACCGACCCATCTGTGTAGATGACCGCATCAACGTCTAGTGAATTCTCGAAAATCAACGCTTGTACTTCAGCCTCCACAGCAGCCAGATTTTCTTGTCAGCATTTTCTATCTAGTTGGATGCAAACTGAAAAGGATGTGCAGAAATCTGCTGGCACTTGCACCCACTCCTTGTCAGGTTCTAAGTCCTCACGTGAACACACCTGTTGAAGAATGTCTTCGGCTTGACCCATCCACGACCGTCCTCATTTTAACCTGCTGCCCTTCACCTTCCTAATTTCACTATGCAGTGGATGTGTGTGTTTGCGTTAACTCTGAGGTAGGCGCGTGCCCTGCAAACTTGTATTCTCTCTTCAATGGTTGGAAAATCAAGAAGGTAGCGCATCGCCCTGCATGCTGTATCTCTTGTACATCCAAGAATGCTCTGAAGTGTATGGGTTCATTCCCCAGACTGTCGTTCAGACTATGAGAACATTTTTTTCTGGAGATTCCTGGGGATATCGCTGAAGCTACAGAGTTAATGCTTTGTGTGATGCTCTTGGCAATTGCCTGCCATTCCGCGGAGACCAAGCTAGATGGGGTGACACCCGGTGCCATGACTTTGACTCTCTCCACTTTAGTGCTGTTTTTGGTGCTTCTGCCATTGATATAGTTCTGATCACCAGAAGTTCTCCTGGATCAGATGTTTTGTCTCCTTTCTGACACCACCACTTCTCCTGAATCAAATGTTGTGTCTACTTTCTGACATGACCACTTCTCCTGGGCCAAATGTTTTGTCTCCTTTCTGATACCACCACTTCTCCTGGATGAAATGTTTTGTCTCCTTTCTGACACCACCATTTCTGGTGTATGTATGTATGTGTGGGCTGGGTGTATGCCCATATGTCTGTTTCACCTAGTCAGCCTTATTCTTTGTGTTATGCAACTTGTATTTTGTATTATCAGTACGCCTCAGATATTTTGCGTTTGTTAACCTGATCCATTGACAGTGATCATATACATTCTTCTGATTATTGTTATCAACTTGACCCCTCTGTGTGTGATAGTTCAGATTAGAGACTTTTTATGTTCCATTACTAGTGTGTTAATTATGCTGAGGTTGATTTCAACGTCCTGTACAAGACTATGTATTTAACTTTTGCTGTGTTAATTATGTCCTGCTGTTCAATTTTGCTCTCAGTAAACTACCATTGTGCTTTACTGACTTTATTGACTCCACTAAAGCATTTGATAAGGTGAAACGTGAAGAAATAATTAAATTGTTGGAAATTTTAAACATTGATGTGAAACTTGAAGAAATAATTAGATTGTTGGAAATTGTAAATATTGATGGTAAAGGTCTAATTTAAAAATAAAAGACATATATTGGTAATAAAAGGTAGCCATAAGAATTGAAGACCAACTGGGAACATTTCAAGACAGTAAACAAGGTATTATTAGACAGGGTTTTGCGCTATCACCTGATCTGTTCAATTTATACAGCAAAATTATAATGACATCCACACAAGACACGCCAGGAATATCAGTTGGTGGGGATGATATGTGTTATGCGCAAGACATGGTTTTGGTCGCTGAAAATGAAACATCAACTCCAAAACAAGATAGATAAGACTGAAGCAGAAAGTTGAAACAAATGCCCTAGTGTGAACAGAAAAATATAAGCAAATATAGAAATAACTAGAAAACATGCCTTCCCCTATACAACAGCACAAGTTTAGTTTAGTGGATGCATCAACATCACGGCACACGGGTGTAACCCATAAGTGCTCCGTTCTCCTCCTAACTCAAACCTGAGTCTGGAGAAACTCAGCTCAGTGCACGACCTACTTAGCACCGGTGAGGATCCTGAAATACTTTGGGTAGATTTTTAAATCGAAATTTTGCCCGGGCAGCGCCGTTAGGCTACTCTTTTTCGATTTCCAACTGACAAGGGATTTGTTACGTGCGCAACAATACACACGGGCGTCCGATCTCACTACCCAGAGACCAGGGGAAATTTTATTACTAGAAGTCCACGTGAAAAAATCTCGTCCTCACTGGGGCTTGAACCCGGGACCTCCAGCACTCAAGGCGGACACCATACCTCGAGACCACGCAATACCACAAGCAAGACCACAACAGCAAAGTGACTGGAATAAACACAACATGTGACCAGAAAGTACCAAAAGGGAAACATTCATCACACAGATACAGTTCATACTGGCAAAGTGTTTTGGCTTAAGTCTTTATCAACTGTCTACTCCGTGGTGAAGGTGTTACGGACGCAATTCGTAATCCCGCAAACCCGTGTTCGAACAGCTGCATGTGATTTGGCAGCAGACCACCTTGTGTTGTTTTTCTTTTTAAATGAAAATGGCATGGGTGCCGGTCGTTCAGAAAGCAATGGCAAACTACTGAACGTAAACTTGCCAAGAAATCACTAACAGCCCAAAAATGCTGGGGTTGACTGCGACGTCCTGTAAAGGATATGCAACACTTTATCAACCATCGAGGAAAACAAAACAATAAATAACAGATCGGGACGCAGAGGTGTTTCCAAGACACCAGGGCCATGTTCTATACTGGCCAAGACCTATTGACGCGTCCTCGTCGAGCGTCCTGGGCAACAGGTCCCTTTTGGGTCCTGGCTAAAGTCAGTAGGATCGTTGATTCCTCCGAAGTCGGAAAGTGTCTGCCTGTACGGCGAGGAACCACCAGTCTGCACACCAATAAGCCAGACATGGGACAACGGATACTCACGCAAACCTCAGGTCCTGTATGACATCACACTGATGTTGGACAACAGGATGTCTTCATCCGACATACAGGACTTCACGCTGGAGTCCATAGCCAGCGAACACAAGCAAGCAAGCAAGCAACAACAGACCAAACATACTTGAAGATCTGAGGGAGTGTAATTTGGTTAGAATTTGACTGGACTAATTTGGAGATCCAAGGGCTAGTGTTTATCCGAATATTCTGGTGTCGGAGTAGAAGCTGAGTAGCTATTTATCCGAACAGTCGACTGTAGGGGGTTGTAGAGGTGGTTGACGTGTTTATCCGGACACAATGGATAGGGTGGTGGTGGTTGTGGTGGTAGAAGGTGGTTGACGTGTTTGTCCGGACACAGGGGAGGGGTGGTGGTAGAAGGTGGCTGAAGTGTTTATCCGGACATAGGGGAGTTGGTGGTGGTAGAAGGTGGCTGAAGTGTTTATCCGGACATAAGGGAGTTGGTGGCGGTGGTGGTAGAAGGTGGCTGACGTGTTTGTCCGGACATAAGAAGGGAGGGTGAGGTAGAAGTAGAAGGTGGTTGACGTGTTTATCCGGACACAGGGGAGGTGGTGGTAGAAAGTGGCTGATGTTATTGCCTGGATACTGGAGAAGGGGAGGGGTGGTAGAAGGTGGCTGACCTGTTTGCCCGGATATTATAGAGGGAGTGGTAGAAGGTGAGACGTGTGTTTTTCCTGACACTAGGGAGAGGGTGGTAAAAGGTGGATCGCCCGTATCTCATTACACGAGAGAGAGAGAGAGAGAGAGAGAGAGAGAGAGAGAGAGAGAGAGAGAGAGAGAGAGAGAGAGAGAGAGAGAGAGAGAGAGAAGAATGTAGCCGCTGTGTTTATGCAGACACTATTGGTAGAAAATGCCTATGGTGGTTTTCCCCAAAACTCAGTTGTGGGGAAGGATTCAGTAGAAGATGACAAGCGTGTTTATCCGGTCGGACTCTAAAAAGGGATAGGGAGGGGGTGGTAGAAGTCGCAGTTGGCTAGTGTGTTTATCGGAACGCGTTAACAGTTAGCAGAAATGACACAGTATTGTCACACACCGCACTTGATACCAGCTGTGAGTTGCGTCATTTTAAACCGTGTGCCTATGGTAATCGTTCTTAAATCGGCGAGCTGTCGGTGATGTGAATGTATGTGCTCAGGTACATGATGTGGTTCACACGTAATCTCCCGCGAGATTGCCTGCTTTCTGGGTCAATACAGACACCTCACCAAATCAACTCTAGGTCAGGTCACGTGGAGATGGTTGCAATCTCCGCTTTCCCTATACCTCGTATGAACGTGTTATACTTTAACCCTATGTGTCCTTGCCTTATATAATTTATGATAAAGAATCGACAACGCTGCACTCGGCACCAGCTCAAAGATGTTTGTTCTCTCCCAGCCGAAGTAGATGCTGATTATCCCTTTAGCGAACTGGGTAGAACTGGCTGTGATTGCGACCAGTTCCGTACCAGAATACCCACCCCACTCTGACAGCCGTAGTGGGGATTCATTTATTAAGGGGTGTGTCACCATAGGCACCAAGCTTTAAGAGTATTCACCGTGGTGAAGTGGTCAGCCCGTCTGCCTCGCGCCACGAAGCATGTAGTTTCGTTTTAGGACTTCCTCATTAGGTTAACGAGTGCAGCCCCCCTCCCCTTTTTTTCAGAAACCATCATTGAAGGAGGGGGTGTCGTCGCAGGAATTCCCTTGCTTTCAGCAGACCGCTGTGCGGAAAGAAACCAAAAGTATGAGATCAAGCCAGGGGCAATGAAGGGGATCCTCTTGTCTTGAAATCAATTCAAACATCAAGCCGGCAATACTGTGGCAATACAGCCTGCAGAATATCTTATCTAGTCATCTGGAATGTCTCGAAGATGGGTGCTGTAAAACCCAGCACATCAGCTGTCCCGTTTTCCGCTGACCTCTGCATGACCTGGCCACACAAGTTGTGACCTACTCCAGGGATTGTAAAAAAAAAACAAAAAAAAAACTGTCATTTACTGCTTATATAGTACCTTGCAGAGTATGGCAGGGGGGTCTTGAGCCTGAGGAATTAAGGCCGCCTGGCTAGTTCAGTCAGTCACCGGGAACTGCAAGTTATAGTTTTCTCTCCCCCCCCCCCCCCCCCCCCCCCCCACACACACACAGGAAAAAGACAAACTATTTTAATGAGAATCCGGCATTCTAGCCACCCGACCAGCTATACTAATCTAATGATAGAGAAGGCTGTTACAGCACAGTGTCTAGAGCACTTTCCTGCCAATCCTGGTGTCCAGAATTGAAATAAGATGCAAGATAAAGTAAACATTCTGGATGGGTCACAACAATTAGGTCTAAAATGCATAAGGGAATGAGAAAGATAACTTTCAATGTGGTTTTTCCTAGTAAAGTTTATGGTATCTCTAACTAGTATATTCTTTAGTCTAACATATCCTCGAACATTTTGTGTATCTAAAGTCGAGTATGTCATCTCTCTAGTGTATCCTCTAGTCTAGTGTATCATCTAACATTTTGTGTATCTTAGTCTAGTATGTCCTCTCTCTAGTGTATCAAAAGTCTAATGTATCCTCTAAAGTCTAGTGTATCATCTTGTCTGGTGTATCTTATGTATTCTCTAAAGTCTAGTGTATAATCTAGTCTGGTGTATCTTATGTATCCTCTAAAGTCTAGTGTATAATCTAGTCTGGTGTATCTTCTAACATTTTGCGTATCTACAGTCTAGTATATTTTCTCTCTAGTGTATCTAAAGTCTAGAGTATAATTTTTAAAAAAAGTCTGCTGTTTCATCTAAAGTCTGTTAAATCCCCTCTGTAATGAATTGTCAAGCACCATCTTATTTACATCTCTCTTTTCATATGCCTGATGAGGACCAAGCAATGACCTGTTAATTTATTTTTAAAAATATTTAAAAATTAAATTTAAAAACAATTTATACAGCCAAACCTCTCTTGACCTGAGAAGTTTCTCACAGTTCTTTCTGTGTTTCACTTGTATTACTTGTGCATTCATTCATTCAGTAGCATTTCCTTTGCAGAACCTTGCTCCCATAACAACTTTCCGGAAAAATTCTCTGTCATAAGCAAGATGTTCCACGTCCGATACACACCCATCTGGAGATCATCTGCCACATCCTGCACACATCTTCTCTTTGGCCTTTCTCTTGCTCTCTTCCCAGGCATATACTCCTCCATTATTGTTCTCTCCAAACTTTAATGACATTTCAAGCGACCAAAATATTTCAATTTTCTTTGTTTTGTATTGCTTGTACTAACATCATATTTAATTTCTTCAATGCCTCCTTTACTCCATCTAGCCAACTCCTTCTGGGTCATCTTCTCGCCCTGTATCCCGATGTAATGTTGAAAGTTCTAGCTGCTGGATTGATTCCATTCTAACTAAATGTCCCAACCATTGTTGGTGTTCTGTAAAGTCAGTAATCAGTGTTATCCCTAAACTCGTTCTTAGTTTCTCATTTGCGTCTCTATCTCTTCTTGTTTTTCCAGCTGTTTCTAGTTCAGACCCATCGCACATGATGTGATTTTATGCCTGCATGTTTCTAGGATTCATATCCCTCATAAAACACAATCAGAATTAGCCGGAGAACCTTCGCCTGTCAGATAGATTTTATGCCAATATAACAATAACAGGATCAATATGATGTAGTTTACTTGAGTTACAGTGAGTCACCAACTTGGAATGTTGGATATTTATACAACCACTCCATGCTTGTGTGGGCGTTGTTGACATATTAAATGCTAGCTAGTTTCAAAGCAATGGGTAAAATTAGATTTGTTAACTACCTGTGTGGTGTGCAGTGATTTTTTTAACTTGCCAGATAAAACATTATAATTATTCTTCATACTTTGTAATTATTCTTCTTTTTTCATCCATTTGTAATTCAGTTTATATCTGCAATGTTGTTGCTTGTATAAACTTCACTGTCTTTTTAGTTCACTTATTGGCCTCTAGAGTTTAATACAACTTTGTAATATGTAGCAGATGAAAGATAAAAGTTCCATATATTTGTTTGTGTCTCTAAGTCTGACAATATTTTATAGGTGATCTCATCATGGATAGTGTTTTAAAGATTACAGTTCTGTTCTTGTGTGAACTTTATTGAATCAAAGCAAATTTTGTAGATAGACATGTGGAATTATGTGGATGTCTATGTTGCAGCCTAATGTATGGAAGGTCTAGTATCTGTGCTATACGTAGGTGCGTGGAATCTGTTACAACCTGGTGTGTGTGAGATCTAGTGTCCGCGTTATAACTAGGTGTGTGAAATCTATGTAACAACCTGGTGTGTGGAAGGTCTAGTGTCTGCGTTATAACTAGGTGTGTGAAATCTGTGTTACAACCTGGTGTGTGGAAGGTCTAGTGTCTGCATTATAACTAGGTGTGTGGAATCTATGTTACAACCTGGTGTGTGGAAGGTCTAGTGTCTGTGCTATAAGTAGCTATGTGGAATCTATGTTACAACCTGTGGTGTGTGGAATCTATGTTACAACCTGGTGTGTGGAAGGTCTAGTGTCTTTGCTATAAGTAACTATGTGGAATCTATGTTACAGTCTGGTGTGAGGAAGATCTAGTATCTGTGTTATGACTAGGTGTGTGGAAGGAATGTCTAGTTTGACAAATTACTCCATTTTACCTTTACCCCTACCCCGATCAACCTCAGAAGAGAAGTTATATTAGGGTTCATTGCCTGGCTTAGGTTAACTATCCTGTGACTGAGTCAGCCACAAATAGAAAATTAATTTGAATATGATTGTTGTCCAAAGTGGGGTAATGGCAGTAATGACCAGTTATGTGAAGGATCCTTTTATATTCTTTGATATTCATTCTTATGTTGCTTTTGCTTTTACTTTCATCAATCATATACAGAATTTCTTTTGTTATCCATTTCTTCTGTGCAAATTAGTTGTATAGGAAGAATGGTTGCTTTTGATGTCTGTTGTATTGATTCATGCAACTTATTCCATTGTTCATCAGCAGTTTGTGTTATCTTTTTCTATACAGTAACATTTTCTGCACAGTAACTTTGTGCCTCTCCCAAATTTCTTTAAGTACTGCTAGATCTAACTCATGCTCCATGATCTTAAGTTTTAATCTCACCTTTCTTACAGTAGGTACCATGGCTGCCATGGCAGTCTGCTCCTGGTCTGGTTTTACTCCTATTGACCTGCTTCTGAATTTTTTTAGTATGTAAGCTTGATTACTCCAAAGCTTTTGAGGTATTTCTATAAGGATAGCTGCCTGCCAACTACTCGCCTTATTTCATTGACCACTGTCCGTGTTGGTCCGTGCCCGCTTATTCTTCACAGTTCTTCATCATGTTCTTCATTTAAGACTAACCTCGATATCTAAAAGCCGCTTCACCATCTGCCACCCGATGAATGCACCTAATAATAAGATGGGTGTCAATCCTAGGAATTTGTAGATGTTAGTATGCTACCACTTTATCATGTAGATGTTATACTGCCACTTTATCATGCAGATGTTATACTGCCACTTTATCATGTAGATGTTATACTGCTACTTTATCATGTAGATGTTATACTACCACTTTATCATGTAGATGTTATACTACCACTTTATCATGTAGATGTTATACAACTACTTTATCATGTAGATGTTATACTGCCACTTTATCATGTAGATGTTATACAATTACTTTATCATGTAGATGTTATACTGCCACTTTATCATGTATATGTTATACTACTACTTTATCATGTAGATGTTATACTACTACTTTATCATGTAGATGTTATACTACTACTTTATCATGTAGATGTTATACAACTGCTTTATCATGTAGATGTTATACTACCACTTTATCATGTAGATGTTATACTACCACTTTATCATGTAGATGTTATACTACCACTTTATCATGTAGATGTTATACTACTACTTTATCATGTAGATGTTATACTACCAATTTATCATGTAGATGTTATACTACTAATTTATCATGTAGATGTTATACTACTACTTTATCATGTAGATGTTATACTACTAATTTATCATGTAGATGTTATACTACTACTTTATCATGTAGATGTTATACAACTACTTTATCATGTAGATGTTATACTACCACTTTATCATGTAGATGTTATACTACCACTTTATCATGTAGATGTTATACTACTAATTTATCATGTAGATGTTATACTACCAATTTATCATGTAGATGTTATACTACTACTTTATCATGTAGATGTTATACTACTACTTTATCATGTAGATGTCATACTACTAATTTATCATGTAGATGTTATACTACTACTTTATCATGTAGATGTTATACTACCACTTTATCATGTAGATGTTATACTACCACTTTATCATGTAGATGTTATACTACCACTTTATCATGTAGATGTTATACTACTAATTTATCATGTAGATGTTATACTACCACTTTATCACGTAGATGTTATACTACTAATTTATCATGTAGATGTTATACTACCAATTTATCATGTAGATGTTATACTACTAATTTATCATGTAGATGTTATACTACTACTTTATCATGTAGATGTTATACTGCTAATTTATCATGTAGATGTTATACTACCACTTTATCATGTAGATGTTATACTACCACTTTATCATGTAGATGTTATACAATTACTTTATCATGTAGATGTTATACTGCCACTTTATCATGTAGATGTTATACTGCCACTTTATCATGTAGATGTTATACTACTACTTTATCATGTAGATGTTATACTGCCACTTTATCATGTATATGTTATACAACTACTTTATCATGTAGATGTTTTACTACCACTTTATCATGTAGATGTTATACTACTACTTTATCATGTAGATGTTATACTACCACTATATCATCTAGATGTTATACTACCACTTTATCATGTAGATGTTATACTACCACTTTATCATGTAGATGTTATACTACCACTTTATCATGTAGATGTTATACTACTAATTTATCATGTAGATGTTATACTACCAATTTATCATGTAGATGTTATACTACTAATTTATCATGTAGATGTTATACTACTACTTTATCATGTAGATGTTATACTACTAATTTATCATGTAGATGTTATACTACTACTTTATCATGTAGATGTTATACTACCACTTTATCATGTAGATGTTATACTACCTACTTTATCATGTAGATGTTATACTACCACTTTATCATGTAGATGTTATACTACTAATTTATCATGTAGATGTTATACTACCTACTTTATCATGTAGATGTTATACTACTAATTTATCATGTAGATGTTATACTACTACTTTATCATGTAGATTTTATACTACTACTTTATCATGTAGATGTTATACTACACTTTATCATGTAGATGTTATACTATCACTTTATCATGTAGATGTTATACTACCACTTTATCATGTAGATGTTATACTATCACTTTATCATGTAGATGTTATACTACTAATTTATCATGTAGATGTTATACTACCACTTTATCATGTAGATGTTATACTACTAATTTATCATGTAGATGTTATACTACCAATTTATCATGTAGATGTTATACTACTAATTTATCATGTAGATGTTATACTACTACTTTATCATGTAGATGTTATACAACTACTTTATCATGTAGATGTTATACTACCTACTTTATCATGTAGATGTTATACTACCACTTTATCATGTAGATGTTATACAACTACTTTATCATGTAGATGTTATACAACTACTTTATCATGTAGATGTTATACTACCACTTTATCATGTAGATGTTATACTACTACTTTATCATGTAGATGTTATACAACTACTTTATCATGTAGATGTTATACTACTACTTTATCATGTAGATGTTATACTACCACTTTATCATGTAGATGTTATACTACTACTTTATCATGTAGATGTTATACTACTACTTTATCATGTAGATGTTATACTACTACTTTATCATGTAGATGTTATACTACCACTTTATCATGTAGATGTTATACTACTACTTTATCATGTAGATGTTATACTACTACTTTATCATGTAGATGTTATACAACTACTTTATCATGTAGATGTTATACTACCACTTTATCATGTAGATGTTATACTAACTACTTTATCATGTAGATGTTATACTACTACTTTATCATGTAGATGTTATACTACCACTTTATCATGTAGATGTTATACTACCACTTTATCATGTAGATGTTATACTACCACTTTATCATGTAGATGTTATACTACTAATTTATCATGTAGATGTTATACTACCAATTTATCATGTAGATGTTATACTACTAATTTATCATGTAGATGTTATACTACTACTTTATCATGTAGATGTTATACTACTAATTTATCATGTAGATGTTATACTACTACTTTATCATGTAGATGTTATACAACTACTTTATCATGTAGATGTTATACTACCACTTTATCATGTAGATGTTATACTACCACTTTATCATGTAGATGTTATACTACCGCTTTATCATGTAGATGTTGTACTACCACTTTATCATGTAGATGTTATACTACCACTTTATCATGTAGATGTTATACTACCACTTTATCATGTAGATGTTATACTACCACTTTATCATGTAGATGTTATACTGCCACTTTATCATGTAGATGTTATACTACTACTTTATCATGTAGATGTTATACTACTACTTTATCATGTAGATTTTATACTGCCACTTTATCATGTAGATGTTATACTACTACTTTATCATGTAGATGTTATACTACCACTTTACCATGTAGATGTTATACTACCACTTTGTCATGTAGATGTTATACTACTACTTTATCATGTAGATGTTATACTACCAATTTATCATGTAGATGTTATACTACTACTTTATCATGTAGATGTTATACTACTACTTTATCATGTAGATGTTATACTACTACTTTATCATGTAGATGTTATACAACTACTTTATCATGTAGATGTTATACAACTACTTTATCATGTAGATGTTATACTACCTACTTTATCATGTAGATGTTATACAACTACTTTATCATGTAGATGTTATACTACCTACTTTATCATGTAGATGTATACAACTACTTTATCATGTAGATGTTATACAACTACTTTATCATGTAGATGTTATACAACTACTTTATCATGTAGATGTTATACTACTACTTTATCATGTAGATGTTATACAACTACTTTATCATGTAGATGTTATACTACTACTTTATCATGTAGATGTTATACTGCCACTTTATCATGTAGATGTTATACTACTACATTATCATGTAGATGTTATACAACTACTTTATCATGTAGATGTTATACTACTACTTTATCATGTAGATGTTATACAACCACTTTATCATGTAGATGTTATACTACTACTTTATCATGTAGATGTTATAAAACTACTTTATCATGTAGATGTTATACTACTACTTTATCATGTAGATGTTATACTGCCACTTTATCATGTAGATGTTATACTACCACTTTATCATGTAGATGTTATACTACCTACTTTATCATGTAGATGTTATACTACTACTTTATCATGTAGATGTTATACTACTAATTTATCATGTAGATGTTATACTACCAATTTATCATGTAGATGTTATACTACTACTTTATAATGTAGATGTTATACTACTACTTTATCATGTAGATGTTATACTACTAATTTATCATGTAGATGTTATACTACTACTTTATCATGTAGATGTTATACAACTACTTTATCATGTAGATGTTATACTACCACTTTATCATGTAGATGTTATACTACCACTTTATCATGTAGATGTTATACTACCGCTTTATCATGTAGATGTTGTACTACCACTTTATCATGTAGATGTTATACTACCACTTTATCATGTAGATGCTATACTACCACTTTATCATGTAGATGTTATACTACCACTTTATCATGTAGATGTTATACTGCCACTTTATCATGTAGATGTTATACTACTACTTTATCATGTAGATGTTATACTACTACTTTATCATGTAGATGTTATACTGCCACTTTATCATGTAGATGTTATACTGCCACTTTATCATGTAGATGTTATACTACTACTTTATCATGTAGATGTTATACTACCACTTTATCATGTAGATGTTATACTACCACTTTGTCATGTAGATGTTATACTACTACTGTCAGTAAAAATGTTAAGTGTTACATTTCTACTTTACCACAGCGGTTGGTACACTTGTCTGCCATGACAGTGGTCCCAGGTTCAATCCCCAGCAGAGCAGGATTATTTTCTTCCAACCGGAATGGCTCTGGGGTGGACATACAAACAGGCAATAAATCGTGCAACATATTGTTTGTGTCTTCTGTGTTTACCTTCACTAAAAGAATACATTGTTTTGAATTTCTAGCAATAAATGTGGAAAACTAATTCATTAATGCTTCTTTGTTTATTTTCAGGAGTTTCTTATTTGTTATTACCATGGTCTAGACAAGAAACTGCAGGATTATGTTATAACCATGCCATTGGCAGATGAGAACACCAGACACTGTGCTTTGTATTCATGTACCTACTTACAAGATCAGCGGTGTGAATTTCATACAATTCCCTGAAGAGTGTTGTTATTGTTCTACGATTGTTGAAATACAACTACAACATATTTGATATTCATAAATTCAACAAGGAGACACTTGATATTCATAAATTAATTCTTCCCTAACTGTGGAAATATAATTGCAGTTCAGAAATTAACTTGGAGTTGACAGTAATTGTGTTGTGGCAGAGATTGAATAGAATTTGCTGAATTACCGGGCACTTTAAAAAATGAGTCTACCCAGACCATCTGGTTTAAAACAGCCTTCCCGCATTGGTCGGCCCACTGGATTACCCACAGCTCGACCACAGACACCTGCTTCTGGCAGCAGTACAAATCAACAGCCGCCAAGTGCAGCACAGACTCACATGTCCAAAGCTCAAAGTAAGTGTCCTTTTCATACATAACTACAGCAAATGTCTACTTAACTCATGTAGGTTGTCGTCAAAGCTGAAAGTGTCCTTCTCGTAGATAACTATAGGGCATATGTCTACTTAACTCATGTAGGTTGTGGTCAAAACTGAAAGTGTCCTCTTAGATAACTATGGGGGGCATATGTCTACTTAACTCATGTAGGCTGTGGCTAAAGCTGGAAGTTGTCTCAGATAACTACTGGCAAATGTCTACTTAACTCATTTAGGTTGTAGCCAAAGCTGGAAGTTCCCTTATAGATAACTACGGGCAAATGTCTACTAAACTTTTGTTGGTTGTGACAAAAGCTGAAAGTGAGCTTATAGATAACTATGGGCAAATGTCTTCTTAACTCATGTAGGCTGTGACCAAAGCTGAAAGTGTCCTTATAGATAACTACGGGCAAATGTCTACTTAACTCATATAGGCTGTGACCAAAGCTGAAAGTGCCCTTATAGATAACTACTGGCAAATATTTACTTAACTCATGTAGGCTGTGACCAAAGCTGAAAGTGTCCTTATAGATAACTATGGGCAAATGTTTACTTAACTCATGTAGGCTGTGACCAAAGCTGAAAGTGTCCTTATAGATAACTATGGGCAAATGTTTACTTAACTCATGTAGGCTGTGACCAAAGCTGAAAGTGTCCTTATAGATAACTATGGGCAAATGTTTACTTAACTCATGTAGGTTGTGACCAAAGCTGAAAGTGTTCTTATAGATAACTACGGGCAAAAGTCTACTAAACTTTTGTTGGTTGTGACCAAAGCTGAAAGTGTCCTCAAAGTTTTCCGTTCCAGAGAATTGAAATTCAACCAGCCAACAAATTATTTCCCTTCTTATGCTTAACCACGCATTTGTGTGCATTTGGGTGTATTTGTGTGTGCATGCATGGGCACTGCTTGTTTAATTTTAAATCTAGGGTGTTAGGGTATGCAATATAGTTTGTAATACTACAGTAATTTAACTGTAATACTACAGTATTTCATCTGTAATACTACAGTATTTTGACTAATAATACTGTATTTCAAATGTTTACTAAAGTAATTTGACTGTAATACTTGCACTAGCCAGGCGGCCTTAATTCCTCAGGCTCAAGACACACCTGCCATACACTGCAAGGTATTATGTTGGCAGTAAATGACAGTTGACAGTTTGACTACAGTATTTTGATTTTAATACTTCTGTATTTCAAAAATAATACAGTATTTTGGACTGCAGTACTACAGTGTTTCAACTGTAATTCTAGTGTTCTGACTTTAAAAGTACGGTATGTTGACTATACAAGTTTATGTTGTAATATGCACACCGTGATATCTAACAGCCATGTGGACAGTGCTAAACAAGAGTCAATGACTCTTCTACCGCCTGAAGGCACATCAGACACTTCAGTTTGACTGCTGCTTTCCTAAGTATGCCAGCTGTGTGGTGAAGGAGTTACGAATGCAATTCGCAGCCCTGCAAACCACGTTCGTAACACAGCTGCGGGCGATTTGGAAGCAGACTGCCTTACGCTGGTTTCCATATAATGGTTTGAATGCCGGTTGTTCAGAAAGCAATGGCAAACTACTGAATGTAAACTTGCCAAGTATTCACAAACAGCCAAAAAATAATGAGGTTGACTGCGATGTCCTGTAAAGGATATGCAACTAACTTTTCTTTGATCCTGAGTATAGTCAGGTTGACATCTGAAGGTGCACAAAGAAGAAATCTTTATTGGATTCCCCCAATGTTGAGGCAGATGGGCGCTTTTCATTCGTTTGAAATTAACATATTTTGACATAGCTAAATCGTGACTTGTGCATTACAATAAGCAATCTGCACATATTTGCATCTGATTGTCTTCTGCCTGCTTGCTTTTGTTATTTTGAATGCTTTTTGTGTGTTTTGTGTAGTAAAAACAACTAGAAATAGGGGTCGGACAATGTGGGTTTATGGAAGGCAAATGTTCAACAACTGCTGTGCATTTGCTGAGAAAATTAATAGTGTCTTCACTAGAGGGAAACAAAGATCCCATTTTTACTTTGTTAATTGCATACTGGCTTTCTATAGAGTAGGGCGTTGACATGTTGAGGATGCTGGCAGATCTACAAATTGATAGAAAAGACTGTAGACTTGTAGACACAAATAAAAAAAAAACTTGGAAACAACATGCTGCCATACAAACTTGGTAATGAAGTAAGTCACTACCAGTCAAGAGAATTGTGACAGGGATGTATAATATCTCCAGACTGTTTTCCCCATAAATAGTGAAAATATGAGAAATGTAGAAGATATGAAAGGAATCACCTTCTGTGGACATACCATCAACAGCATAAGATGCACCATCAACAGCATAAGATATACCATCAACAGCATAAGATATTCCATCAACAGCATAAGATATTCCATCAACAGCATAAGATATTCCATTAACAGCATATAATATGCAGATGATATGGAATAGATATGCAGATGATACAGTATAGGTATACAGATGATGCAGTATAAATTTGCAGATGAAACAGTATAGATATACAGATGATACGGAATAGTTATGCAGATGATACAGTATAGATATTCAGATGATACAGTATAAAATATGCAGATGATATAGTATAGTTATGCAGATGATACAGTATAGATATTCAGATGAAACAGTATAGATATACAGATGATATGGAATAGATATGTTGATGATAAGTATAGATATACAGATGAAACAGTATAGATATACAGATGATATGGAATAGAAATGTTGATGATACAGTATAGATATACAGATGATACAGTATAAAATATGCAGATAATACAGTATAGTTATGCAGATGATACAGTATAGATATACAGATGAAACAGTATAGATATACAGATGATACAGTATAAAATATGCAGATGATACAGTATAGATATACAGATGATACAGTATAGATATACCAATGAAACAGTATAGATATACAGATGAAACAGTATACATATACAGATGATACAGTATAGATATACAGATGAAACAGTATAGATATACAGATGAAACAGTATAGATATACATATGATACAGTATAGATATACAGATGAAACAGTATAGATATATAGATGATATGGAATAGATATGTTGATGATACAGTATAGATATTCAGATGATACAGTATAGATATACAGATGATACAGTATAGATATACAGATGATACAGTATAAAATATGCAGATGATACAGTAAACAATATAAAATGACACACATAGTGCAGCTTTACATAACAGAATTACAACACATACAGGTCGCTGCGGCGATTAGCCTTCATCAGCAAACAAACACAAAACACAACATATAGTCACGGAGATCTCCTGTAACTACATTAAGACGTGACGACAGAATGAGAAGAATAAAAAGATGAAAAAATGAAAGCAATGAAGGGAAAATAAAAATTGGAAAAAATGTTCCTACTTACCTCATAATTCCGAGCTGTGTACAGCTATACAGTATAGATATACAAATGATACAGTATAGATATACAGATCAGGAAATGTCTTGGCAAGTAAAGGTGACCAATGGGAAACAGATCACATCACCCAGCGTAGTGTCGATTGGCATATACAGATTTGTGTCTAGCAACATGTGATATGTGATAGGGAGTCTCTGTGGCGAAGTGGTCAAGCCGTTTGACTCATGCTCCGAAGGTTGTGGGTTCGATCCTGGGCCGCGCCCTTCAGTTTACGAGTTAAATGTTTCGAAGTCTCTTGTGGGTCGTTGCTAAAAAAGCTAAGGAGTTTGTGCTTTGTGCGACGCTTTCCGCGCTGCAGAAAGAGACTGAGCCATATAGGATAACACCCAGTGCGATGAAGTCGACCCTGTCAACTTTTAAGCGACTTTTTTTTTAAATCGACTATGTGATATGCCCAATGCACCTTAAAGCATGTAAAATCGTTCTTCAGTTACAGGTCATCATTTTTTAATATTTGTCCTCATACACCAAATGCCTAGATCATGTTGTAGTGTTGTTGTAATTTTGTGTTGGAGCATGCATTGTTGTAGTTTGACAGCTGCCTGATTTGCTATTGATGTGGCCGTGTTGTTGTATCTTGCTAACAAGGTGCTCTAGCCAAGTCCGCCCGGGGAGCTGGGGTCTGCCTTCAGCATGCTGAACACTATGCCGCTGAAATGTCCAGGAATCAAGGTACAGGAGCTTGTGTTTCATCTGCTCTTAAAGCTACAGGCCCACGGCAGTTTGAATTCACAAAAAGGCAGATATGTAAAAATGCCCTGGTCTTCCATTACAACACCAGCATAATTTTTTTTTTTTTTTTTTTCATATCCTTTACAGGACATCGCTGTCAACACTAGCATTTTAACACTGTCGTTGATTTCTTAGCAAGATTACGCTCAGTAGTTTGCCACTGCTTTCTGAGCGGCCAGCACACTTATCCCATAAGGTACCAATGCGCGAGAACCGCTTCCAATTCTCGCACACTGCATTACCCTACGTGGATAAACGGGATTACGGAGAAAGTCGTTTAATCCCTAAGGCCAGGGAGACCAGCCAGCATAATATAGGTACCAGAAAATGTCTTGGGAGCAAAGTTGGCCTTATGATATTGATCACATTACCCCTTGACTGCCAGTTGTTTTTTTTTAAATATAGGGCTGGTACCAAGCTAGGCTACATTGTATAATAAAGACAAAAACACAAGAGCTGATCGACAAATTTGTGATCGTGAGAGATGGTCAAACATGATTGCCCACGCTTATCGGCAAGGCACATGATGATGATGGCATTTTGATCTTGCCACATTTTATTCTGTCCTTTCACCAGTGTTATTAACTAAACCAATCATTTGAACAGAAGATCTCTAAGGAGGCACACCACAGCAATCAAACACGCTATGAATGAACATAAGAAGAAGAAGAATCAGAATGAAAACAGGAAAGTCTTCAGGCTGTGACAATATACCAATAGAACTAATTCAAGTAGAAGGAGCGGTTGGCAGCTTGTCTTAAACATCTAATTTCAGATGAAATGAGTTTCATAACATCATATCCCCACCATGACGTACAACAGAACACTATCCTTTCCCACATATCCAGGCATGTTGGGTATGTGGTGGTTCCCCCATGTTTGTATAGACCAATCAGCTGACTGTATATGGTGGTTCCCCCATGTATAGACCAATCAGCTCACTGTATATGGTGGTTCCCCCATGTATAGACCAATCAGCTCACTGTATATGGTGGGTCCCCCATATTTGTATAGACCAATCAGCTCACTGTGTATGGTGGTTCCCCCATGTATAGACCAATCAGCTCACTGTATATGGTGGTTCCCCCATATATAGACCAATCAGCTCACTGTGTATGGTGGTTCCCCCATGTATAGACCAATCAGCTCACTGTGTATGGTGGTTCCCCCATATATAGACCAATTAGCTCACTGTATATGGTGGTTCCCCCATGTTTGTATAGACCAATCAGCTCACTGTATATGGTGGTTCCCCCATACATAGACCAATCAGCTCACTGTATATGGTGGTCCCCCATGTATAGACCAATCAGCTCACTGTATATGGTGGTTCCCCCATGTTTGTATAGACCAATCAGCTCACTGTATATGGTGGTCCCCCCATGTTTGTATAGACCAATCAGCTCACTGTATATGGTGGTTCCCCCATGTATTGACCAATCAGCTCACAGTATATGGTGGTCCCCCCATGTTTGTATAGACCAATCAGCTCACTGGCTGCCTGTACTTCCCACAACATTTCCTAGTAAGCATGTTAGGCTGGGCTGACCTGGCAGTCCAGCTGTTACACCAAATTCCCTGCCTTGATGGGGATTCGAACACAGGACCACCAGACCAGCAGTATCCACAACAAGCTGTCAAGTTACTTAAACGTTGTTGCTTTACTCCTGTGCCACTTGGCTAACCCCTCCAGGTCAATTATTTATAGTTCACTGAACTTCCTTATAGTTACACACACAGACTGAAAAAATGTAGGTTAAAGAACAGACCCTGCTGAGAGGAAATACATTTATACAGGTTGCCAGGTGTCAGCTTGCCAGGAACATTAATCTGACATTCCTGAGTTGAAAATATTCCTCTAAGTTTAGAGTCTGAAGTGTTTACAGAACATTCCTCCTTCAGCCTGGCTCGGGTGAAAGGTAGTTCTAGCATGTGTAATGGCACTGTAACGCTAAATTGGTAAATGACCTGTGTACACACCACAAGGTGTATTGGGTTTATGGTGGTAGTCCCACATATATATATAGACCAATTGGGAATGCAGGGGTTGGCGGGAATGCAGCGTGGGAATGCAGGGATTGGCTGGCAAGCTGCACTGAATGGGAGGACAATTCACAACCAGGTGATGTAATTGACTACATGGATGGCTCTGTGAAAGAAGTGCCTGAGGGGTTTGTGACGAAGGTTGGTGGACTGGACCCAGCGGACATAATCGTCACATGTATACAAAGTTAAAGATAAGTTTCACAGCAATGTATACATTGCAGGCACCTCATACTGCACAATACATCATTGCAGAGTCGGACAACCATCGTCATCAACAATTTGTTAGGTAACATCTCTTTATGAATACCCTTTGCAGAAAGTCCTTACACCCAGCCCCCCCAAAAAAAATAAATAACTAAAACAACCATCAAACCACCCTGTAATTTGTGTGTACATCATGAGCTTGGTTCCATTTGTTACCTTCTCTGCATGGGTGCATGTTATGTTGAGTAGTTTGCCACATAAGCTAGACATAAAGATGGGTGATGCTGCCACCGAATGTTTTTATGAACAGCCCTATTCTCCTTGATTACGATTACAAGATATTTAGAGTTTGTGTGACGTTTTAAATTTCTTCATGTTTGATTGCCTTTCTAGAATGGTGATTATCTTTCTAGAATGTTGATTTCCTTTCTAGAATGTTGTCTTTCTAAAATTTTGATTATCTGCCTAAATGGTGATTATCTTTCTAAATATGGGTTATCTGTCTAAATGTTGATTATCTGTCTAAATGTTGATCGTCTGTCTAGAATGTTGATTCTCTAAGTCACTGGGCTGTTTATTGTGGCTGTAGTATGTTAGTGTCAAAGACAGGATGCTGTTCACAGGCCAGTTCATATTGACATCTACATGTTATTGCAGGCCCAGAATCCCAGGAGGACGGGATCAGTACAGATGACTTTAAGATTGGTGACAGGGTTTGGGTGAATGACACCAAGCCAGGTGTCATTGCTTTTATAGGAGAAGCTGACTTTGCTCCAGGTGAATGGGCCGGCATCGTCCTGGATGAGCCCATTGGTAAAAATGATGGCAGTGTGATGGGGATTCGGTATTTCCAGGTAATTCACCCGCTGGTTTTCTGTGTTTGTTTACATCTGTTTTTTGTTTTTAAAAAAAAACATTTGTCCAGGTAATACAATTGTTGGTTTTCTGTGTCTTTGTTTACATCTGTTGTTTTTAAAACATTTGTCTAGATAATGCACCTGTTGGTTTTCTGTCTCCTCTGCATATGTTTTGTTTTTAAAATTTTCTGTCTCTTTGTTAACATATGTTTTTGTTTTAATTGTCTGTCTCTTTGTTTGCATATGGTTTGTTTTAAAAAATATTTGTCTAGGTAATACATCTCTTGGTTTTCTGTGCCTTTGTTTACATCTGTTGTTTTAAAAAACATTTGTCTAGGTAATGCACCTGTTGATTTTCTGTCTCTTTGTTTACATCTGTCTGCTTTTTAAAACATTTGTCCAGGTAATCTGCCTGTTTGTTTTCTATCTGTTTGTTTACATTTGTCAAGATCGTTACCAGTCCTAAATTAAAATAATAAATAAATATTGTATATGGAATGCTTGAAGCAGAGCTGATCATATTTAACTCCACCATTTAATAAGTGCTACTGTGTGGATCAGAAACTTTGAGAACGACTACAGCAGTTACAAACAAACTACAAACATTCATTTATTGGTGGTTGTGCAAAATATAAAGGATAAATTGGTGTGACAGAAGAAGAAGTAGAGTAGCTAACAGAAAGTCATAAGAATTGTATCATATTTGTCAGTCTAATATATCAACAATTTCTATTGTGAACTTCATGTTCAGAAAAACAGTGGGCAGAGGTTGCTGAACTACAGTAATTGTATCCAGGATACTGGATGATTTGATGTGTATTCAGACATGAGGTATAATCATTTGGTGATATACCCAGGCGTGTCATTGACTGTGTACTTGGTATTTTACCCAAAATGTAAAGTACCAAGATTGGATATTCATCTGCTAAATGAACAAAATGTCCCAGTCGTCACTGATCAGCTACCACCCGCTGCTATTAGCTGGCATTGCCTTATCAAGTAATGTGTATGTGTAACTGTTGGTTTTCTATTTTATTGACGATGAAATGTATTTTAGTGGCAGGCTGTTGTGTTGGCATTCTGGCAATGAACAAATGCATGTATGCCTGTGCGTGCTGTTGGTTTGTTGGTACTGCTGTTTGTTCCACTTTTTGCAAGGGACAGTGATGAGCATTTTGTGTGATATTCACTGGTACAAGAACAGAGCTTAATGGGGTGTTCCTTTGTCATGAAATTTGAACCGCGACTAACAACTAACTAACCAACCAACATAATGAGGTTCTCATACTCTGAAGGGGCATGGATGGCACAGTATAAGAACCCCTGTTGTAAACATTACAAGGATACTGATGCACCAGGTTAACTGTTGCACTGACCAAGATCTCTATGTCATAATGTGTTAGTGGGGCCCATGTGGGAAAGACAGATTTTGTATTCCCTTAGTGAATTTAATTTAAATAAAGACACCAAGCAAAATATTGCATGATTTACTGTCTGGTACATTCAGCTGCATCTCGTCAGGTGCGTACTGCAGAGTTATATATAATAAATTCCTGCGAAATCTTTGGGGATATCTTTGCACGATTTATTGCCTGGCATATTTCACTGCATCTCATCAGGTACATACTGCAGTATTATATACCATGTGACGAGATGCAGTGAAATATGCCAGGCAATAAATCATGTAACATATTGTTTGTGGCTTCTGTGCTAAAATTCACTAAGGGAATACATTGTTTTGAACCTCTATTTATATGTTTACAACAGCAACAACAACAACAGCTGTAGCAAATACTGCTGCTATATTGTGACTCTCTAGCTCAATGGTTTGTGTATTTTTTCTGTCTTAGTTAGTTAGTTAGTTAGTTAGTCACAGTTCCAACTTCACAGCAACGGGTCGTCCCCATTATGCTCCGTTCCTGTGCCAGTGAATATCACATAAAACGCTCCCCACTGCCCAATGTGAAAAGTGGAAAAGACAGGAGTCTCGACAAACAACAGCCCGCACAGATACACTGTGCATAATGCCACCGCCAGAATGTCAACACAATAGTTCCCCACGAAACATCCAGTTTATCTCTGATGGAATCGGCAGTCATTTTCCCATCTGGATGTTTCCTAGATGTTCACCCACACAGTCCACGAAAATAACAGTTCATCGTCGATGGCAGTGGCAGTCAACCAGAAGCCCAGCAGCCACGCATTTCTGCATAAGGCAAAAACCGGTCAACTCTGAGACATAGCCAGCTGCCATCGCTCCGAACATGCGGTCACATTCCAAAAAACCTCGGGCAGATTCAAAAGCATTTCACACGAAACTCACAGCTCACAGTGTCGCGCCACGCACTCACTCAGTAGCAGGGCGACGGAACCATAGCCTCCTTAGTCGCCTCTTACGACATGCGTGGTAGGCTACAGTGTTGCTATTCTTTGCTTCCCTTATGGGCCCCGGCAACACACGGGAGGTTTTCTGTCTTGCAGGAGGGGAATGAGAATAATAATAATCAGACATAATATATATTGAATATGAGGAGAAAGTCAGAAACTAATTTAGAAATGGATATTTTAAATACTTGATTTCTTCTTTATTTCTCAACATAACTGCCACTGAAATTGATACACTTATCCAGCCACTATCTTTAAAAGCTACAGTTTTAAAAGTATGTGATTTTCTAGTCAAATTCAGGCTTCGTGTTCAACCCCTGCATCGTTCATGAATATTTACTGCCGCATTCAGTCTGTAGGGAACAAGATCACTTACTCAGGTCTAAGATTGGAGTTTTACAACAGATGTTGAAGAATGTGTCAACCTAGTCACTGCACCAATGACTATTACCTATTGGAAAATACTGGGCAAGTTACTGCCTTTAGACAGGACACAGCAGACATGATAGTACATGTATACGAAGCTAAAAATAAGTTCTGCAGTTCAAGCATCTGATACTGGAGAATACATACAACCACATTGTACAATCATACAGCAATCATCAATAATTTGTTAGGAAACATCTCATTATGAATACCCTTTGCAGCAAGTCCTTTCCCCCACTCATCTCCACACAACAACAAAAACCACTTGGGCACATTGTGCTATGTAAACTAATCATAAAGATGAATGATGCTGCCACTGAATGGCACCTTTATAAACTAATAATTTCAGATTCACTGTAACAGTTACTAACTTACATACTTACTTCTCTTTGTATTAACATTTTATAAAGTAGATTGTTTAATTTATTTTTATTGTAATCATACTTTTATTTTTTTTAAATTCTTGTGTTTTTAGTGTGAGCCAAAGAGAGGAGTGTTTTCCCGCCTCAGTAAACTGTCACACACGGCGCGGTCACCTGCAGCCTCCCAGGGACATGAAAGCACAGGTAGTGACCCCAGACACTCCGATGTAAAATCTCTGACAGCTGCCACTGCAGCCACAAGCAATGGAGTCACACCTGCCGCCTCGTCCAGGCCATCAGTAAGTTGTAAAACTTTTAATGGTTGAATTAGTAGGTAATAAGTAAGGTGATAAATGCAGACTATCAATTTCAGGTACCCTAGTAGCAGTTACTTCATATTTTGTCATTTTGTACTGCCACATTCTGTCTTTTGATAACTCAAATGGGCTGCCTTTCATTGGCATTTTCTGCTGATGATATTCCTCCATGCTATCGTCTTAATTCATCCTACATCATTTCTCTTGGTCGGCCTCTGCCTCTATTTCCTTTGATCTCTCCAGTCGCCACAATGTTCTCCAGTGCCTCTCTTCTCATCACATGACCATAGAAAGTTTGTTTGTCTCTTTCTTATTGTTGTATATAATGTTCTAGTTTCATTAGCCTCTTTCAGACAATCATTGTTAGTTACTCTGGCTGTCCAAGGAATTCGCAAAATTTGTCTCAGGTACCACATCTCTGCTGCTTCCAAGCTCTTCCTAATTTGTTCATTTGCATTCCAAGATTCACAGTCATACAGCAAAACAGGTTCTGTTTAGCACTTCAGCACTCGCTTTCTTACATTCAGTAATAGTGACTTATTGCATAAGATACTCTTCATTTTCTGAAATGCAGCTTTTGCTTGCCCTATTCTGTTCTTAATCTCTGTTGTGCACCTTCCGTCTGGTGTTATAATACTCCTAGGTATTTAAAAACTTGGTTAAGAATTTCCCCTTCTATTTCCATTTCACATTTTGGTGTCACCTTTTTCTTTGTTATCACCATTGTTACTATTTTCTATGGTTATTGTAATTTACGTTCCTAAGTCAAGGATAAGAAGTCAATATTTAAATCCTACTGACTGATGTGTGGTATGAACGACACGCAATCGCCAGAAGAAAAAATTTACGCACATTAAAATGTTCTCTGACGTGCACATAGTCAATGGTAATGATGACTATATAACTAGCGTATTGGAATTTGTGCTTTTTTGGAAAGTAACATGCATTCAGCTTTGTTTCTGCTATCTATCAATGAAATAGTCATAGAAGCTTTGGTAAGTAACTTTGAATGCTCAGAAACTTTCTACAGCCTCTATAGGAGAGCTTGTAGATTACTTTGTCATGACGTGAGACATGTCTTTGGGAGAACTGTCATTGTTATGACATGAGACATGTCTTTGGGAGAACTGTCGTTGTTATGACATGAGACATGTCTTTGGGAGAACTGTCGTTGTTATGACATGAGACATGTCTTTGGGAGAACTGTCATTGTCATGACATGAGACAACTCTTTGGGAGAACTGTCATTGTCATGATGTGAGACACCTCTTTGGGAGAACTGTCATTGTTATGACGTGAGACATGTCTTTGGGAGAACTGTCATTGTTATGACATGAGACATGTCTTTGGGAGAACTGTCATTGTTATGACGTGAGACATGTCTTTGGGAGAACTGTCATTGTTATGACGTGAGACATCTCTTTGGGAGAACTGTCATTGTTATGACGTGAGACACCTCTGTGGGAGAACTGTCATTGTCATGATGTGAGACACCTCTTTGGGAGAACTGTCATTGTCATGACGTGAGACACCTCTTTGGGAGAACTGTCATTGTTATGACGTGAGACACCTCTTTGGGAGAACTGTCATTGTCATGACGTGAGACATGTCTTTGGGAGAACTGTCATTGTTTTGACATGAGACATCTCTTTGGGAGAACTGTCATTGTCATGACGTGAGACACCCCTTTAGGAGAACTGCAAAAGACCCATGTCTTGCCATGATGTGAGAGCTGTTGTAACTAACTATAAATGCATGCTCAGACACTTTCATTATTTGATATCCTCAAATTGTCAGAAAGTTTCTTTCAAGAATTTCATTTATTTGTCTCTGTAGTCCCGGCTTGGTTTGAGTTCCAGCAAGAATCTCTCGACGTCATCTTCAAGTCTCCATAAAACATCATCCGCAGGAGCCACACCCACAAGTGTTGGCGGTTACGGTGTGACACCCTTGAGGTTACCTGGTACCATGCCAGGTGGGGTCAGAGTTGGGGACAGGGTAAGTAGAAGAGATCATCGTAGGTAGTGTGGAAGTGGTTTGTGGGTTACCGGGTGGGGTCAGGATCAGAGATGGTAAGTAGAAGAGATAATCGTAGGTAGTGTGGAAGTGGTGGTTTGTGGGGTCAGGACAGGGTAAGTAGAAGAGATAATCGTACGTAGTGTGGAAGTAGTGGTTTGTGGGTTACCGGGTGGGGTCAGGATCGGGGAAGGGTAAATAGAAGAGATAATCATAGGTAGTGCTGGAAGTAGTGATTTGTGGTGTGCTTTTTATGTAAGGTGGTTTTGTCTTCTTGAATTCTAGGCTGGTAATCTATACATTGTAGCAGGTGGAAAATGAGAGAGAGAGGAAGACAGGATCCTTGACAGCCTTTCATTATGGCATAGAAACATGTTAGCTCAAGAATTGGTACATTCTTTTGGAGAAGCATGAACACACATGCCAATCGACAAAGTACTTGATGTCAGATTGAGAGAACTGTCAAAGACTCAAGGTCTTGATGTGAGAATTCTCCTTGGAAGAACTAGAAAACAATGTGAGACATCTCTTTAGGAGATGTTGTAGAAGGTTCTATGCCTACACTGTGAGAATCACCAGCCAGCAAATCATAGGACCGGGGAAGGACATTGTCATATGCAGACAATATTTTAATGTATCGTCAGAGTAAGGACAGAGATCAGGTTGCAGAACTACAAACCGAACTCAATCATATAAGTACTTGGTGTGTTGAAGCTGGAGCAATGGTCAACCCAACAAAGGCAACAGTGACATAGGTTCTCTTTAAATAACCATATTGTCAACACCCCACGCCAACTGTAAATCTGGGTTCAGAGACGGTGGAAAGAAGGCAGACGATGAATTACCTGGCGATACGATTTGATCTGAAGCCTAGCTTATACTGAGCACGTAAACCAGGTGAAAACAAAGGCCAAGCGGGGTTTGGCTGCGGGTGATGGCAGCGGCAAACTGTGAGCAGTGCCATCTATGTCTTCTATATGAGGGGCTGGTCCTTTCTGTTCAGGAGTACGCAATGGCGATCCTGACTCTCAGCCGTAAGCAGATAGAAAGGATGGAAATGATACAGAACGAAGCCTTCATTCTTGGATTTACAAGAGATAGAGCATGCAGTGCGATGTGCTACCTTCTTGATCTTCCAACCACGAGGGACAGAATACAATTTTGCCAAGCACGTGCCTATCTCAGAGTCAACGCAAACACACAACATCCACTGCATAGCGAGATTAAGAAAGTAAAGGGCAGCAGGCTAAAAAGAGGGAAGTCGTGGATGGCTCAAGCAGAAGACATTCTTCAGCAAGTGTGTTCACTTGAGGACTTAGAACCTGGCAAGGAGTGAGTACAAGTGCCAACAGAGTTCTATACATTCTTTTCAGTGTGCATCCAACTAGACAGGAAATGCAGACAAGAAAATCTGGCTGCTGTGGAGGCGGATGTGCAGGCTCTGATCTTTGAGAATTCTTTAGACGATGATGCTGTCACTTACACGGATGGGTCGGTCGTCCTAGGAGTGAGAAGTTCATGAGCCTTTATGGCTCAGGCCGGAGGGAAAACTGAAGGACTGTGAAGGAACTGTGAAAACTGCGCTTTTGCTTTGACCACAAGTAGCCTGACTATGGAAGTCATGGCAGTAAGTAAAGCAATAATATGGCTCGAGACACAGACTTTCAATCGAGCTTGTGTCCTTAGTGACTCAATGAGTATGCTCAGGAGGATAGAGATGAGGTGGGTCAGAAGAGAGTGGCTGCTGTCTCTGGAGCGGTCTCAGCTGGCAAAGATTAGTTTCATCTTCGTGCCAGAGCAATCGGACGTACAAGGGAATGAGCAGGCTGACAGGCTTGCAGGTAGGGCTACTGTGGAAGGCGGACGAGCCATGGACCAGGCAGACATTCTGAATGCTCTATGAGAAGTAAGTCGTTTGCGAGAACCAAGTGATGACTGAATCTACATGGTCAGGCTGCGAGAACAGCAAAATAAAAGAGGTGTGACCAAACAAGAACACTACACAGGAAGCCAAAGAAGATTGATAAACCGACACAGAACTGGTGTCGTTAGCCGCTACACGCTGCGGGGTTTGCTGAGGATGGGATCCGAGCACTTATGGATTGAATGGTTCGATGTGCAATGAGGATGATCTGTCGACTAACTAACTAACGTAGAAGGTTCATGGTCAAGGAAGATTATGTGTTCTCTTCTTCTTCTGCCTGTCACTTCCAATGGAACATAGACCCTCTATTATGTGTTCTCTTCTTCTCCTGCCTGTCACTTCCAATGGAACATAGACCCTCAACCTTCTCAACCAAACACTCCTGTTATTGTCTGTATCTGGTAGTTCGTTCCATGTCTTTCCAGTATTATGATTCTGTCCCTAATTCTTTTCAGGTCTGTGGATTTCTCTTTTGTCTTGTGGATTCCAGAGAAAGGATATTATAGTTAGGCTATTACTGGGTTTTATTATTGTGCACCCTATCCATGTCCAACATTGTTTACTCACTTGTTGATATAAATGTTGGACATCTAAGTCTGTATTGCGTAGAGTTCAAAATGAACAACTGTGGCATGAATGTGTAAAACGTGGGCATTGTTTGGTAGCAAAGACTTACGTGGATATACTGTCCGGGTCCTGCTGGGATGTGGGCAGGCTCTCCTGCCCCAAACTTCGACCATTGGCTTTGGCTATGAACCTACAGCCACTTTTCTCACCTCTTGACACCGAACCATCTGTGTAGATAATCACATCACCCGAGTGAGCATTGTCCTGAATTAGTTGCTGGATTTCCACTTCTGTGGCCCCTGCTGGCCACTCCCTGCACTCCCGGCTTAATGTGATTATAACTCTGCACAATTCTGACTGCTCCGCTGGCACTCTGACCCACTCCTCTCCACGCCTAATGTTCTCCAAGGGGCACACCTGTCTGATCGTATCCTCCGCCTGAGCCATCCATGATTTCCCTCTTATCAGTCGCTGACCCTTAACTGCGTCCAGCGCCTCATGCAGTGGGTGGTCTGTGTCTGCAGCTACTCTGAGGTATGCCTTCGCCTGCATCACCTTGAGCCTACCAGCAACAGTCGGCAGACCAAGGATGTAACGCATACACACTACTGGGGTGTCTCTGGTGCATCCCAGAATGACCCGCATAGCTTCGTTCTGTATGCGCTCTAACTTCACCAGCTGACTCTCTGAGACAGTGAGCAGACCTAATCCATAATCAATTACTGAGAGGCTCAAGTGCTGGTATAGTGTGAAAAGCATTCTCTGCTCTGTGTCCATTGCAGCCATAGTTTTAAGTGCACTGAGTCCCTTTTGAGATCTTGTCACAACCGTCTCCACATGGTCCTTGAAGGATAGGCTCCTGTCAAATGTGATCCCCAGATACTTCAGTTTGTTCTCTCTGCTGACATTTCTACCATCTATCCCGAGGCTTGGGACATCCGCTCTCACAATCCTGTTGTCCAGAGAGCACCACAAAACAGCCGCCTTTTCCGGGTGGATGACAGCACTCATTTCAGTGCACCAGTCAATCACATTGTCTACTGTCGCCTGTAGCTCCTGGGCTGTTTGCTCCCTATCTCTCCCCTGCCTATATGCAAGAATATGTACTGAGATAGTGTTAAAATAAGTTTCACATTGATTGGTTGTGTCATGTACGAGATAGTATTCAAATACATTGCAATTGTATGTATAGGGATTGGTGGTGTCTTTGATTTGTTTAGCATTGTTGAAGAATGTGAAATTGATGTGATATTGTGTTTGCTGGCAGAAAAGCCTGAACTTGTTTTATTGAATGGAACTTCTCAGGTTCTGGTGAGTGGCTCCAAGTCTGGAGTCCTTCGTTACATTGGTGAGACAGACTTTGCTAAAGGAGTTTGGGCCGGTGTGGAGCTGGATGAGCCGATGGGCAAAAATGACGGAGCTGTGGCAGGCAAAAGGTTGGAGTTGTTGATTTATAGTTTATATATAACATGTCATTTGTAGCTTACAGTAACATGTCATTTGTAGCTCATGTAACATGTCATTCCTAGGCAGATATGGTACAGATGTGAAGTGACAGCCCTTCAGAATCATAACTGCTAGTGTTTTCTGTATTGCTCTCCCTTTACACCTCATGTTTTTCATCATCATGTTCCAGGTCATTGACAGAATGTTGCTCTCATCATGACCCACTGACAAGTTCCTCGATCTCATACACCCTCATGCTCAGAGTGTCAGTCTTCCTGCTGGTCAACCCAAGCCTTTCCTTCCAGGAACCTTGTCTTCCATCACTGTCCTTTCCAAGCCACTGTATGATTAATACGGTTACAGCAATTGTTCTTCGTCATTTTTTAATACTGACACCTTGCCATCTTGACATGCGATAGTTATTGTGCTTCAAAAGGAGGCATAATAACCTCTCCCTAGTACAAAGTCTGGGCTGAATTGTAGAGACCATATGTTGTCCATGCAGCATGATCCCTCTTTGGTCTGCCTAGTTTACTCCAGAGGAAAGGAAACACCAATACGTCTGGAACAAGATAAGCTGCAGAAGCTGCCAGATCAGCAAAGCAATGCTCTAATTGTCCATCTCTTGGAGCTTTGATTCTAACCCAGTTGCCGACCAAGGCTTAGGGCCTAAACTGTTTCAAAGCTGCCATGCCAGCAGAAATTTTACCACATGCTCTCTGTTTTCTAGGAGAAAATCAGTTCTTCATTAAGGTTTGTATTTTTATAAATAAGACGAGAATGGTGTCAGGTGCCGGGTCAATCAGTGTCTGAGAGACATCTCAGTGTCAGCAGTCCTGTTTAGCTTCTGTTTACTTCCAATGATTGGAAGCTGGTTCCTAGATGTCTTGTCCTCCGAACTGTTTTGAGCTTGCCAGGCTTGTTTATCTAATGTTGTCTAGGGGTCTAAGCTGGATGTTGTAGTTACTACCCAATACCATATGGACCTTTGATTTCTGCCAATTCATTCTGAAGCCACTGATTAACAACACATTGAACTACGAAAACACTGCACAGAACAATGACAAGTTTCATATCCTATAATTGCTTGCTTGCTTGCGTTCTCTGGCTGTGAACTCCAGCGTTAAGTCCTGTATGTCGGATGAAGGCATCCTGTTGTCCAACATCAGTGTGATGTCATACAGGACCTGAGGTTTGCATGAGTGTGCAGACTGGTGGTTCCTCGCCGTGCAGGCAGATACTCTCCGACTTCGGAAGAATCAGCGATCCTACTACGTTAGCCAGGACCCTGAAGGGACCTGTTGCCCAGGACGCACGACTAGGACGTGTTAGTAGGTCTTGGCCAGTATAGAACCTGGCCCTGGTGCCTTGGAAACACCTCTGCGTCCCATATCCTATAATTGATAATTTCACTTACATCAGTAAGTAAAATAATATTCTAAGCTTATATATATATATATATATAGTGAGTCAGGTCTTAGTCAGATATGACTGAGCTACCGTATGACAGTAGACGGTACTACCTGCTTTCTGTCAGCGCCGAATGTTGGGCGGCGTATATATATATCCACATGAACTTTGGTGACAATCTGACTTCAGCTTCTGGCTTTCCATCCGTGGTGTTCCCTTCAAGATGTCTCAGCCCCAATTATTGCCTTTTATGAGTCTTTCCAACTCCTGCGTTGTCACGTATGTCGCAGTTGATCCACACACAGCGATTGATATGAGCCTCACTTGGCTCCTATCAAATGGCATACTCCACCCTGTTCTAGGGGCAGTGGACCCTATCCACACTGAAGCTTGTAACAATAGCACTCTGATAAAGATTAACTCAGTGAGTGTGCTCATGAAGATCCAGATGGGCTGGGCTTGAAGATGGAGGGCGCAGTTTCTGATAAAAATCAGATGTATTTTTGTGCCATGACATACGGTATAAGAGGAAATGAGTATGCTTATAGGCTTGCAGGTCAAGCTACTGAGGAAAGTTGATGAGCAATGGACAGGGTTAATAGTTTGAATGCCGTCAGAGAGGCAGGGAGATTAGACAAATCTATACATGACTGTGCAGTGCACCGTCTCTACTATAATTCAGCCCAGGCTTTGTGTATGGAGAGGTATGACTCCATCCCTGGTCTTAACTGGATACAGGCATTGATATCACACCTTGGGAGCAGCAACGAAAGAAAAAGAAGCCACTTTGGGAGAAAGTCACAGCTGATAGTTTTGCATGGAGGGCAATGATCAGAAAT